>OU343224.1:1551897-1599556 GCA_910596185.1 Chrysanthemum makinoi
AATTGAGTTGAACCAAACACCCCTTTATGTGATATATGATGTAAACAAGTTGCTGAAATTTTCAGCAATGATTAGTCATGTTTAAAAATCATATAAAATTGATAGAAGCTCGGATAAATCATGGCCGGACTTTCTGGAAAGCCTAAGGTGTCTACTTTAGTTGTTATTCATAAAGTTTTTGCTCATTTAGTAGTTAAGTTGGTCTAAAACATGATTTGGTACAACAAGGGCTGATCCTGACATGTGAGCAAAAACCGAACTTTAAAAATTCATACCGGATAGACCGTAGCTCCGTTTGGAGCATTCCATACCTTTTCGAAAAGGGAAAATATTATACTTTCATGGAAAAATATCCTCATGACCTATATCAGTAGTTAAGTGAGTCAAAAAGATACATTTATAGGTTGCTGTAGAAAATCAGCAAACACTTTCTTAAGTGTTTTGATGATTATGACATGATATTATGTTTTTGCAAGTCCCGGGTGATTATATGCTATGATAGCTTATGTTCTCAGCCTATATGATTATAATTCATGTTATGAAAGTATGGAACCAAGTGACAATACTTTGTTAGCTTAGCTCGAGTTCGCGAGCATAGTAGTGCATGTTTGGCGAGATTTATGCCATAACTAGTTTATGAGTTTATGCATTATAGTTAGTTTGGTGCTTAGTTACACTTATATTTGCATTATCATGTTATATTCATGTCTAGTTGTTATGTGTTAACATTATACGTGTACATCTATCATGATATAGGTGTTCGAGGCATATTCAGAATCATTCATCTTGCATTATATACGGCTAGGTGAGTAACGGATTTTCGCTAACATGTTTAGTAGATTAAGCGTGTTTAGTATATATATGCCTTGCTATATCTCAAGTACGATGCAAATTATGTATCAAGTTGACCTGTTGGGTCATATTAGTATCATGATGACCTGTGTGGTCTTATTCAGCATCAAGTTGACCCGTTGGGTCATATTAGTATCATGATGACCCGTGTGGTCATATTCAGTATCATGTTGACCTGTTGGTCATATTTAGTATCATGTTAACCCGTTGGGTCATATTAAGTATCATGTTGACATCTTTGGTCATATAAAGTATCAAGTTGACCTGTTGGGTCATATTAGTATCATGTTGACCTGTGTGGTCATATTCAGTATCATGTTGACCCATTGGTCATATTTAGTATCATGTTGACCCGTGTGGTCATATTAAGCTTCAAGTTGACCCGTTAGGTCATATTAAGTATCATGTTGACCTCTTTGGTCATATAAAGTATCAAGTTGACCCGTTGGGTCATATTAAGTATCATGTTGACATATTTGGTCATATTAAGTATCAAGTTGACCCGTTGGTCATATTAAGCATTAAGTTGACTCCAGTTGACCCGTTTGGTCATCAAGTTGACCCGTTTGGTCATATTAAGTATCAAGTTGACCCGTTGGTCATATTAAGCATCAGGTTGACCCGTTTGGTCGTATTAAGCATCACGTTGACCCGTTTGGTCGTATTAAGCATCAAGTTGACCCGTTAGGTCATATCAATTATCATGACGACCTGTTTGGCCATATTTAGTATTAAGTAGACCCGATTGGTCTTACTCAGTAGTATGTTGTGGCCCAACCTTAGTATTATTTATAGCGAAAACGTAGCTATATGTCATAGCGGTCTCAGCATTTTGTTTATAGTAGTTCAGCTATAGTATCAGGTTATAGCTCATCCTTGGTTTATGCTATAGTATAATTTAGTAATCAATTCAATTTTAGTATCATATCTTAGTTTGACCTCGTAACCATATTATTGTTTAGTTTCTATATTTAGCTTAGTCTCAGCTCCAGCTTAGCTTAGTATCATGTTGTAGTTAAGCCTAAGTATTTAGCTTAACCTTAAATTATATATGAATTATATATGTGTTTAGTAATATATGCAAAATGATTTATGCACTTCTGGCATGCGATGCGTTTATATATATATGCATGTCAAATTCTATTAGGTATATGCTTATGCAGGTTTTAAGGCGCGCCAAGTGCTTTATGCACTAAATTTGTCAGAATGGTACTTTATGCATTACTCAATGTATTTAGTACTATCAGTATATAGTCAGTTATGTGATCATACATGTGTTCCAGACAAATTTGGAACTTAGACCTCCTTAGTGGAGAATCGAGCCTTAGAATAGTGAATGTTCCAAAATCGGAACTCAAACATCCTGTATGGATGATTAACATGCTTATATGGCTCGTCAGTTATGTATCCAGTCATTATAGTACTAAAAGTAATCAGTATGTGCTTATGTACTCAGTCAGTATGTGCTTATGTACTCAAGTCAGTTATGCACTAAGTATGTGCTTAGTTATGCAGTCAGCTATGCACTCAGTATGCTTATGTTATGCAGTTAGTTATTATTATGATTCATGTAGTCAGAATAGTACTATATATACTTATTCAGCATCATGCTTATGTTCAGTTTATGATTTAAAACAGTTTCGTTATCTCACTAAGTCTTTTAGGCTTACCGTTCTCAGTTTATATTTTTGTAGGTATGCAAGATGAGACCATGTACATGCTAAATGGGGCGTAATGGGTTAAAATGGTGTAGCTCGCGGGTTAGGTAACGAGCTTCTCATTTCCATCATTTGTTATCAGTTTGGAATGCCCCTAAGTCAAGAACCGGCTTCTTTACCAAGTTTAAAGAGTCATTGTTATGTATTTTTCAAAGTTTAGTATTTTAACGGGACGTTTGGAATAATCCCGTATGTTGTAGAAAATACGCTTCCGCTAGTTTTATCAATGTATAAAGTTTATAGATTTTTAAATAAATTAAAAAAAAAATCTGGGCGTTTCAAGTTGGTATCAGAGCGATGGTTTGAGAGATTTAAGTATCCACCATTAGTAGGGGATGCTTAGACTTGAACCTTTGCTCGGTAATTGCTTTTAGAGTTAAATTTCATCGCATGTTTATACGTTTATCAGCTATTCAGTCATGTTATTCAGTATAAAGTTCATGTTTTAAATAATCAGTGCGTGTTTAGCGATGCATACCCATTTATGTGATTCGCAGCATATATAAGATTATATGAATTTACAGATATAGTAGTGTATTGCATAATGCATTTTCAGATATCAGCTAAAGTTGCAGATCGTGAATCAGATACTCACGATATAGTAAGCATATAGACTTTGTATGCATTATCAGTATAACACTATATAGTTAGCATTTACATTAAATTATGTGCAGTAGATGATATGTTTTGCTTCAGTGACTTGGGGTAGACTGTGATAGCGATGAGTTCATGATTATATGGTGTGATTATTATGACGCCTGATCAACGTGATAATATTCATATGATATGGCATGAACCTATCGAGATCATGAGATACCTCGGGGAGCTTGCTAAACCGTTATGTGTTAAATGCATCATGAATATTTCATTAGATCATTTATAGTAGAATTTTCAGACACATTCATTATAAAGGGGATAATTTACATACACCGGCATGTTTAGAATAGATTCAACACTCAGAAAAAGATTATGATTTAGAAATGCTACAGAATATGACAGAATAGATATGAAATATACATTTAAGCATTTCTGGATTTGAGCAGTTAACAGGAAAAAGGGCAAAAGAATTAAAATGAAAATGTGTCAGAACGGATACGGATTCCTTATCAGATTTGTGAAACAGAATTTCAGGATGTGACATTTTAGCGAAAATTATGCGAATTCAGGTAAATAAATCCTTTCTTTCAACGCCAGCTTATGAAATTTTGAGATATTTTTAGAAAATAGTCGAGATGAACATCAAGAATACAGATGATTATGAACATATCGAGTTATTTTCAGAGGATAATCAAGAAAACTTAGAGTTCATATGATCGGAAGAAAGAATTTCATCATGGATTACAGGTACAATCTATAAACCTGTTGATAAATATGATACATATATAAAGGAAATGAATTCTAGTTTGATCCTTATTAGTGGATTATCAGTTTTATGTTAGAATACAGACATGATAGAAACCCAAGTGGGGGACTACCTACAACTGATCCTACGTAATTTATGGGAAAACTTAGTTACAACAACAGTAGTTCGTGAGGACACGAACAGTCCAAGCGGGGGAGAGTTGTAACATCCCAATTTTTATAGAAAATAATAGCGGATTTATCTAAATTTCTATTGGTTACATCTAGTATTTTAGTGGAATATATATAGAAGCCCCACCTTGACGGTATTAATAATATAGCAAGTGGGTACTTGATATGTAAACAAGATATAATTTAGTTTGCAAGACATTCTACTACAAGGGACTAATTGTGTTCAAGTGACAAAGTAGTGGAAATTGACTAAAGTACCCTTGGTCCTTATCCTTTTATATCTTATACTAAGTCGGTTTACAGGAGATAAACTCTCCCTCCTATTACACGACATAGAACAAAAAAAGAAAAAGAGCAGGAGGTTATCCTCCCTCCTTATCATTCGACATAATCAAGAAAAGAGAAAAGAGGAATTGTTGGATCATACCTTTCCAATCAAGATTCATTAGAGATTCTAAAGAAACAAGGAGCTTATCAAGAATTAAGGTTCATCAAGGTTTTATGTGTTCTTCCCCAATTAAAGGTAAGTAGTGAATCATGTGTTAATTTATGATTATGAGTTATGAGGTTATGTTTAATAAGTGTATTACATGATTTATATGATGAATTCATGGTTTATGATTCAAGGGTTATGCATATGATTGTTAGGGTTTATGATGGGATTATGTTATTGATCAATTTATGATGTTTAGGAGGTGTTTATGTTGATTATTGAGTTGAACCAAACACCCCTTTATGTGATATATGATGTTAAACAAGTTGCTGAAATTTTCAGCAATGATTAATCATGTTTGAAAAATCATATAAAATTGATAGAAGCTCGGATTAAATCATGGCTGGACTTTCTGGAAAGCCTAAGGTGTCTACTTCAGTTGTTATTCATAAAGTTTTTGCTCATTTAGTAGTTAAGTTGTTCTAAAACATGATTTGGTACAGCAAGGGCTGATCCTGAAATGTGCAGCAAACCAAACTTTAAAAATTCATACCGGATAGACCGTAGCTCCGTTTGGAGCGTTCCATACCTTTTCGAAAAGGGAAAATATTATAATTTCATG
Organism: Chrysanthemum makinoi; assembly: GCA_910596185.1. Taxonomy (NCBI): domain Eukaryota; kingdom Viridiplantae; phylum Streptophyta; class Magnoliopsida; order Asterales; family Asteraceae; genus Chrysanthemum; species Chrysanthemum makinoi. The sequence goes on from OU343224.1 coordinate 1,557,056, forward strand.
GAAAAATATCCTCATGACCTGTATCAGTAGTTAAGTGAGTCAAAAAGATACATTTATAGGTTGCTATAGAAAATCAGCAAACACTTTCTTAAGTGTTTTGATGATTATGACATGATATTATGTTTTTGCAAGTCCCGGGTGATTATATGCTATAATAGCTTATGTTCTCAGCCTATATGATTATAATTCATGTTATGAAAGTATGGAACCAAGTGACAATACTTTGTTAGCTTAGCTCGAGTTCGCGAGCATAGTAGTGCATGTTTGGCGAGATTTATGCCATAACTAGTTTATGAGTTTATGCATTATAGTTAGTTTACGTGTGCTTAGTTACACTTATATTTGCATTATCATGTTATATTCATGTCTAGTTGTTATGTGTTAACATCATACGTGTACATCTATCATGATATAGGTGTTCGAGGCATATTCAGAATCATTCATCTTGCATTATACAGCCCAGGTGAGTAACGGATTTTCAGTTAACATGTTTAGTAGATTAAGCGTGTTTAGTATATATATATGCCTTGCTATATCTCAAGTACGATGCAAATTATGTATCAAGTTGACTTGTTGGGTCATATTAGTATCATGATGACCTGTGTGGTCATATTCAACATCAAGTTGACCCGTTGGGTCATATTAGTATCATGATGACCCGTGTGGTCATATTCAGTATCATGTTGACCTGTTGGTCATATTTAGTATCATGTTAACCCGTTGGGTTATATTAAGTATCATGTTGACATCTTTGGTCATATAAAGTATCAAGTTGACTTGTTGGGTCATATTAGTATCATGATGACCTGTGTGGTCATATTCAGTATCATGTTGACCCGTCGGTCATATTTAGTATCATGTTGACCCGTGTGGTCATATTAAGCATCAAGTTGACCCGTTAGGTCATATTAAGTATCATGTTGACCTCTTTGGTCATATAAAGTATCAAGTTGACCCGTTGGGTCATATTAAGTATCATGTTGACATATTTGGTCATATTAAGTATCAAGTTGACCCGTTGGTCATATTAAGCATTAAGTTGACTCTAGTTGACCCGTTTGGTCATATTAAGTATCAAGTTGACGCGTTTGGTCATATTAAGTATCAAGTTGACACGTTGGTCATATTAAGCATCAGGTTGACCCGTTTGGTTATATTAAGCATCAAGCTGACCCAAGTTGACCATTTTGGTCATATTAAGCATCAGGTTGACCCGTTTGGTCGTATTAAGCATCAAGTTGACCCGTTTGGTCGTATTAAGCATCAAGTTGACCCGGTTGGTCATATTAATTATCATGACGACCTGTTTGGCCATATTTAGTATTAAGTAGACCCGATTTGTCTTACTCAGTAGTATGTTGTGGCCCAACCTTAGTATTATTTATAGCGAAAACTTAGCTATATGTCATAGCGGTCTCAGCATTTTGTTTATAGTAGTTCAGCTATAGTATCAAGTTATAGCTCATCCTTGGTTTATGCTATAGTATAATTTAGTAATCCATTCAATTTTAGTATCATATCTTAGTTTGACCTCGTAACCATATTATTGTTTAGTTTCTATATTTAGCTTAGTCTCAGCTCCAGCTTAGCTTAGTATCATGTTGAAGTTAAGCCTAAGTATTTAGCTTAACCTTAAATTATATATGAATTTTATATGTGTTTAGTAATATATGCAAAATGCTTTATGCACTTCTGGCATGCGATGCGTTTATATATATATGCATGTCAAATTCTATTAGGTATATGCTTATGCAGGTTTTAAGGCGCGCCAAGTGCTTTATGCACTAAATTAGTCAGAATGGTACTTTATGCATTACTCAATGTATTTAGTACTATCAGCATATAGTCAGTTATGTGATCACACATGTGTTCCAGACAAAGTTGGAACTTAGACCTCCTTAGTGGAGAATCGAGCCTTAGAATAGTGAATGTTCCAAAATCGGAACTCAGACATCCTGTATGGATGATTAACATGCTTATATGGCTCGTCAGTTATGTATCCAGTCATTATAGTACTAAAAGTACTCAGTATGTGCTTATGCACTCAGTCAGTATGTGCTTATGTACTCAAGTCAGTTATGCACTAAGTATGTGCTTAGTTATGCAGTCAGCTATGCACTCAGTATGCTTATGTTATGCAGTTAGTTATTATTATGATTCATGTAGTCAGAATAGTACTATATATACTTATTCAGCATCATGCTTATGTTCAGTTTATGATTTAATACAGTTCTGTTATCTCACTAAGTCTTTTAGGCTTACCGTTCTCAGTTTATATTTTTGTAGGTATGCAAGATGAGACCATGTACATGCTAAATGGGGCGTAATGGGTTAAAATGGTGTAGCTCGCGGGTTAGGTAACGAGCTTCTCATTTCCATCATTTGTTATCAGTTTGGAATGCCCCTAAGTCAAGAACCGACTTCTTTACCAAGTTTAAAGAGTCATTGTTATGTATTTTTCAAAGTTTAGTATTTTAACAGGACGTTTGGAATAAGCCCGTATGTTGTAGAAAATACGCTTCCGCTAGTTTTATCAATGTATACAGTTTACAGATTTTTAAATAAATTAAAAAAAAATCTGGGTGTTTTCATTTACATTGTGAACATTGCTAATCCACTAAGGAACTTGCAATGGAAATAAGGGACGAGATGCGATTCATACTTAACCACATCCTTGATCGCATCAACATCATTACTAACCAAAACTTCCATAATTAACCTTATCCAAGCATGGAAGGAATGATATTACTATTTTCTGTATTTTTTTCTTTTGAGTCATTTTAAAGAACAAACCTTGTTCTTAGCTTTTACATGTTTACCACTACACTTTGTCTTTTTATTACAAGGCTTTGTTTACATATCTTGGCTCCCCATCTTGTTTCTCGTTAATTACTATTGCATGTTACTACTAACTTTCTCTTTGTAGGTATTAAATTTTCTCACTTGACGCCCTATTCTAGGGGGATCTACCGTCAAGGGGGAGTTAGTGCTTCGTGGATTATACCATTTTCCACACTTTATTTCTTTGTTAGGTTGGCTTTTTGTTTCGACAAAAAGGGGGAGAAGAAGTAAAACTTATATATGCTTTCAAAACATACATCTAATCTTAAGTTTTACTCATCATAACATTATGTTTTGTCAACAACAAAAAGGGGGAGATTGTTAATACAAATAAATCGTAAAAACGTTTATTCATATTTAGCGATCTCTTTGTGTTTTGTTGATAACAAATATAAAGTTATCATAAGTAAAATTATATTTTTGTAAAGCATTTACATATATATAGTCATTTAACTTAAATTGTTGTAATAATTCATTTGTTGTAATAGTTTATTAGGATGGGTAAAATCCATAACCTATGATCCATAACCATGATCCATACCCATGATCCAATGTCTAGATACATTGTATCTATTTGGATACCTATGACCCAAAGTCCATGACCCATGACCCATGATGAATGACCCATAACCCAAATAGGAGGAGCGTCCTGCGGATTCCCCAGTATACACTGGACGGATCCCTCATGTAAGGGATCCGTGGGATCCGGGGAACAGTAGTGATTTTTTGCCTATAAATAGTGAGCCATTTCTTCATTGTAACTCACCCCTCTTCTTACAAACTCTCTCATATATTACTTCTCTCTTCTAATCTCAGATCTCTTGATATATATAGTAGTTCTTCTTTCTTTTGTTGTGATTCTCATATAGGTCCTTCTCAAAGGCGAGATCACGAGATACTACAAGTCATCCAAGCAAGGGGTCCTTGATTGATTTGTTCCTCCACAATATTTCTGTAGCAAGATCTTGTATTTCATATTTCACATAGTTGTTGTGTTGGTTTGGTCCCCCGTGTTAAGGACTCGGTATTTAGCTTTGTACCGGAAAAAGTGTAAGCGACATTGTTAGTCTTCTCCACCAATTTGAAAGAGCTTGTTGACATAGTGCTTGAACTCTCGAGTAGGTGACTCGGGGAGTGGAGTAGGGCAAGGAAGGTGTCCTTGTAGCATAATATCGAATCTAAAGTTTTTGAAACTAAATTAAAATCGGCAAAACTATTCAACCCCCCCTCTAGTTTTCCACACCTTCCAAACCACTTGGCCTCCAAGAAAATCATTGAATACCCTAGGCCTTGGTTGAACTATAAATAGACCAATTTGGCACCTCATTTCATCATCCCATCTTTACCAATCTCCCTTACACAATAATACTTGATTCTCACCACCAATATCACTCTCAAAAAACCAAGAAACCTCTGCCATTTCCAGGAGTAGTGCTCAAGGTTAGAAGCTTGTAGTTGATTGGAGGCCCAGTGATTTCTCTAATTCCTTCCATTACCTATTGTAATCTTACTTTGGTAATATACTTTTACTTTTCAAGATGTTTGTTTTTGATATGTTTGTTAAGACTTTGTGTTTGATTGAAAGAATCATGGAGTAATTTTATTTACACTTGTTTGGAATGATGTAGATATTGATATGGAGTGTTTGGTATTTTGCAATATAGAATTATGGTTTTATTTATGAATTTGTTTGAATTATAAATGTCTAAATAGCTTGTTGATGAATCATAACCAGATTTATTGGTCGAGAGGACTTCTTGTAATGATGTGTTTCAAATGTTAATGCGCGTATATGGTTCGTATTTCATAATTGGCAACTATGAATAAACATGTTAAACGGACTTGTAATGATTGATTCAGGAGTATAGGTCGAAAGGGCTCGTATGAACAAGTTGGTAAAACTCATATTTCTAAAAAATGGCGCGTAGTGAATTGGTTTATAATAACTTTCATAGATCGGAAGGGTTTGTTAGTCTGCACCATGGTATATATGTAATTTCATGATATTACCCATTGACTTGGAATTATATGCTTTTGGATTTTGTTGCTATTGCTTAAATTTTACTCAAACTTCCATACACTCCATTGTTATTGAGACTAGTTCTAAACAAGTAGTTCTAATTATATTGATTGCATTCTTGTTTAATTCGCATAATCATAAGTTTTGTATTATTTGCTACTTATGGTATTTTGGAACGTGACAACCATTTTACCACTTTCGTGTTACTTACATAGATTCTTCACAATTGAAAAGACCCAATTCCTAGTGAACGACCTCGGCTTACCAATCAAAACTAACTACATACGAAAGGGTCATACTTGCCCATGAGTTCTTAGCTTTATCTAGTAATTCATGTTATAAATTTAAACCTAGTAGTCGCGAGACACATCAGTTGCTTGGTGGCATGTTTCTTCTAAATCACAAGAGATGACAATAATAATAATCCATAAGTAGTAAAGATCATCACACACATATATACTATCACGACATGTATAGGCAAAATCACGACAAGAAGAAACCACGACAAACATAGATATAATCACAACATACATGGATATAATCACAATACACATGGATATAAAATGAACAACCATGACAATGTAAATCAACATCATAATATAGCAAAATCATAACACATCATAGGATTAATAACTTGTTTACAATGTTTACAAAATACAATACTACAAGCGTCATTACTAATGCCACACATCTTGTGGCTATAATAACAAAAGCTACAATGATATAAATCTACTAAGAATTTCCTTGTGCTCATCCTGGATGACTCTCTAGAGCTCTGACTCGTGCCCCAAATCTGGCCACTCTGTCCCCGTTCTCCTATAAATGGGCCTGAGTATCCTCTACTCTATGCCCCAAAGCTCTAAAGCAACGCTCTATGCTATCCTCCAAGATCCTAAAATATGTCCGAAGTGAAACCATGTTGGACTAAGTGTGTGCCAAACGGTCCTTCAATGCTGTAATCCGCTCTAGTGCAGACATGAGCCCATGCTCATGTGAGCCCAAAACTTGTTGAGTGACATGAGCCCAGACTCCACAACCCGATTACGGGTCTCACTAAAAGATGTCTGAATACCGTCTATATCCTGGCTAGCGAGTATGATATCTTCTCGCACTATCTCCACATCATCCTCAATGGCCTCAATCCTATAGGGAAGGTTAGTCTCCTTACAGCTTTAGTTGTAGTCTCGATGGTAGCAGCAGGGGATGGTAATGGTGTCAACAACCGTGCCCTCTTCCGGGGCGGTCTAACAGCTTTGGGAATAGGTCTCTACGGGGTGTTGATGGTGGTGATGGTACTGGTGAGGGTGATGGTGATGTTGTGGCTGATGATGATGGTGATTATGGTGATGATGAGTGTGATAAAGCAGCAGTGAAGGTAGCAATCTCTATCAGGATACTGGGTGACAATAGCGGTAGCTGGGGACGCAGCGTATTCCACAGACCAGTGACGGTCTTACGGCATCGGTACATCGGGATAGGTGTAGTGGGTGTGGGAACGGGTGATGATGGAGTGGGTAAGAGCTCCTAAGACTCAAAGGGCTCAGTATCATTTGTGGCTAGGGATGTCAGGATATAGCCAGGTGAGGGTGGTACTGGAGCAGCCTGAGCCAGTAATGGCTCATCCTTCTTTGTGGGGTCCTCTTCCTCTAATAAATCCTCGAGGTCAGCCTCCTGTGGGTCATCCTAAAAAGGCTTCGACTCAGTCTCGGATGCCAGGAAATTATCTAGGGATGGTGGTGGTACTTGTGCAACGGTAGTAGAGGTGGCATCCTCGATATTCGAGTCAGACGGAATCACAATGGGGAAGGTAGAGGTAGACATGTCGCTGCAACAAGTTTGGTACATATAAAAATAAGTTATATAAAAACAAGTAAAGACATGTATAATGAGTATGCGTGCGAAAATCTATGATGAAATATTATGATGTAACGGTTATAGTCTAGGCCCTAATGATGCAACCTACTTCTCTATAACCTTGGATCTAGTACCAATCCGTCACAACCCCACAATGTGTCAAATCGGAAAGGTAACCAAGGGTGTGACGTTCCTAGCACAAAGTCAAAATTATAAAGAAGGACCTCTATATGAGCCATACATTCAATTTAATAAAATAAGTTTTAACATTAATAAGTCTTAAAAGTACAAGTCCCAAATATAAAGTAGTTTAATGTTCAAATCGAGTGCTATGATATAAATAAAAATATTCTTGATGGTATGCTTGTTAATGAGACTCAATGATATGCTCCAGTGTCTACCGGGGTAGAGTGATCAACAACCTGAGAAATACATGCTAAAATGTCAAAAATAATGTTGGTGAGTTCATAGGTTTAAGTAAAGGAAAATATCAGGTGCATATCACAATATTTTTAATGTATGACCATTATAACAAATACAATGTCATATGAAAAAGTAACGCTATTTCCCTAAGCTCATGACCCCGAAGCCTTAACGTAATCTATATGCATAAATGCACATGTAAATGAATGCCCCCGGTAAATGTCTAGCCAAACACTTAGTATTCCATCAAATGATATGCATCCGTTTACCCAGTTGGTGTGACCAACCCGGGCGTGGGTGTCAACCAAATAGATCTATTCACCACATTCTCGCTCACAAGTAACTAAAAGTTCATGATATGGGTGGGGACTTAGTGGCTAATGTGGTAACTTAGGCAATAAGCAAATATTTATGCACTTGTGTCCGTACATAGAAACAAGCATTGTATTCTCATCCTGAGTGTTTCAAAATAATGTAAACATGTAAAAATCAGGGCAATGAAACTCACCTCAAACAAATGATAATCTCGGTAAATAAGTTGTGTCACGCAAAATCGAGACAAAAATCCCAACCGAAACCTAATTAAATAATGAGGTGCTTTAGGTCATGTACATGTTATGTATGATATTCATATGAGTTTTTATAAGTTATTATCACTAATACATGTGTGTGTTAAGTTTTATACAAAAAATTAATGTTTTACTTCGATATTAGACACTAAGTATTATTTTTAATAACTTTCAAAAATGAGTCAGTGACCAAATTTACCGGTCTGTAACTTCTTCGTTATAACTCCATTTGACTCGATTCTGGACTTTTTAAAAACAAGGCCGCGAGCACTACAAGACACTCTCTGTGCAAAATGTCCAATTTGCAATCTAGACCTAAGTAAAATAGCTGTGAACATGCTCACTTAGAAATATAGAGCTCGACAATTTTTTTTACCCGGTTTTTGCACTTAATTATATATTTCGTCGAACTTCAAATAGTCGTATGGTATTCTTTATATGTCTGTTTTTAGCGATTCAAGAGGTCATGTTTAGCTTATTAAGTCTCTTTTCTATTTTTCTAACCCATTTTTTTAAAACTTTTACCCATTTTTCCAGATCTCTATTTTTCTAACAGCTCTTAAATAAATCATTTATATATATATATATATATATATATATATATATATATATATATATATATATATATATATATATATATATATGTATGTATGTATATATACAAGCTTATTTCTCACTTTCTTGGCTATCCACTTACTCAAATACTTCCAATAACACATCTCAAGAACAAAAACTAGCCTAAACCATATAATACACTTGTAGTGACATGTTTTTAGCATTAGCTCTTATATAAACTCAAGAACGTGAATAATAACCATTTTACGAGTATATAATCACATTTTAGCGTATTATGTACTAACATATAAATGTTCCTCCACAAACATGTTTTGGTGATGTAAATAAATATGTAGTGATGTTGTATGTAAAAAAAATGTAAAGAAATGAGATGAGATGAAAGGCTGATAACATCAAATAGTCCTGAATATTAAGTGTCAATTTCCCCCGATAATGCTTGTAATTTATATCATTTATATGGATTTACGCTTGTTTTCCATTGTTTTCCACTTTCAGGTAAATTATGAGCATTGGAGCTAAAGAGTCGCGGAACTGGAGAAATATCAAAAGATTTATCATAGTATGCTACTTTGAAGAAGTTACGGTGTAACTCATCTCTCACATTACGCCGTAACTAAAGCGTGACTCAGAAAACCAACTCATCAGAAGGTTACGGCATAACTCCCCCCAAAGGCTACCATGTAACTATATTAGGTCAAATGAGGTTCAACGCCGCTGATAACTACGCCGTAACTATTCCATCAACTACGGCGTAACCAAGCATATTGAAAACTACGGCGTAACCACTAATAAGGTTACGCCGTAACTAGCTGATCTAGTGCAAATTACGAAGGAATTGATGGTTACGGCGTAACTCTTGTTATAGTTACGCCGTAACCCAGATCTGGCCTATAAATACCCCATGAAGTCCAACGTTTCTAATCATCCCATTCCACACACAACAGCCAGAGAACGTGGGAAAAAGCTAAAGGCAGGTCTAGAGGAGCATACGGAGCTGTCTCCAAGGGAGAAATTACTCCCCTACGATAAGCATTAGCATTTTATCTTTTCTTTACTTTCGATTCATGTATTTCATACCTTTGAATATTGAATTGATTTGTATGGTTAATATGAGCGGCTAAGCACCTTTTGGTGCTGGCCTAGTTATGATTCCTTAATTGTTTTGTTTGCGTTTACATTACTTCCGCCTAATTATTTCTAAGTGTATGCATGCATAGTTTATTGGTAGCTACCCTTGTTTCGGTAGTTTTGAATGGCGGTAGAGGCCTGTTGGAATCACTCCTAAACTAGATTATAAGTGTTAGTAATTAATATGTAATAGTTAGCTTAATTAGGCTTTTATGTTAGTATTAAAGGCAAGGCTTATGTAGAAAGCCTATAAGCCTTGGCCCATGTCCAATATGGAAAGGAAGGGACTAGGAGTGTTGCCCTAGCTCCCTCTCCTATATATAGCCTTGTAAACCTTCATTTGAAGGTTTGTTGTTCATTTTCTCTCAATACTCACGCATAGCATTTCTTATATTCCTACGCGTATAGTTTGATCTTGTTCAACCGATCACTTTCTCTCTCATTTCTTCTTATTGATGCTTGTGTTACATAAATGGGAACGTAACAGTTGTATCAATCGCCAAATAGTTGGGTGAAACGTTTTGCTTTTGAAGCTTTTGTATCTACGCTTAAGTCTCGGTTCAAAAACCTTCATACGCTTTAAAAACTTATTTTTCACACTTTAAAATCTAAGATTCTTGTACTTTAAAGGTTATTTGGTGTTAAAGTTTAAGTTTTTGGCAAAAAGTTTCAAACTTTACGTGTACTTCTTTGTTTTTAAGCTTGGTTTAAGTCGTGTAGTTATTTCTACGCGTAAGGTCAAAAAGAATTATTGATCATCAAGTTTCACACTTTTGTGTTATTTTGGTGATATTAAAGCTTTTTCATCATAAAAATCTGGTTTAGAAACATTGTTGTGCTTAAAATCAGTTTTGGTTAATTTTTGGCAAAGTCTACGCATAGTAAAACCCTAAAGTTACGCATAAGCTCTTCCATATTTGATCTTCAGTGCTCTTGGTTACTCAGTGTTTTTCTTGCTTGGATAAGCCTGAAAACACTTTGACTTTGGATATCCCTTACACTGGAATAAGTGCAAAGGATTTTTGGGCAAAAACTCTAATCTTACGCATAAGCTAAAACTTACGCGTAGAATTTCTTCTGCCTAAGCATTCTCTTACGCCTAAGCTAGTCTTACGCCTAAGCTAATCTTACGCATAAGCATTCTACTTCTAAGCCTTTAGTATACGCCTAAGCTAAGTGTTTTTCATTCCTACGCGTAAGCTAATCCTACGCGTAAGCCATTCTTACGCGTAACTTGGTGTTTTTACGCATAAGGTTATTTCTTTGCCTAAGTTGGTTTTCTACGCATAAGAACTCTTCATCAACAAAGTTTCATTCGACTACAAAGATCCATCAGCAACACAAGTTTCAAGATGTCTCAACCACTATACTCTAGCTACTTCCCTCATGTGTATCCTCAACAACAACAACAACAACAACAACAACAACAACAACAACTCAATCAACTACAACAATTTTATCAACAACAACAACAACAACAACAACAATTTCCTCAAGGAGCAATTCAACTACAAATGATTCAACCACCCCCTAGTCTTCAAGTACAGCCTTACACAAACTTTCACAATCAACATCCATCTAGGAATACTATGAAGGAACCGTCTTCGTTTGCAAAGATGTGTGAAGCTTTAAGTAGCCAACAATCCATTCATGAGGCTGGATCATTTGATAGACCTCCAATGCTCACTCCCGGAAACTACGATCAATGGGTGATAAGGTTCTTTAGGTTTTGTGATCTAAAGAAGCCACATGGAAAGTTCTTGAAGAAGGTCATCCTGGAAGGTCCGTTTCAGATGCCTACTATCATTACACCCGGAGATCCAAATGCTAATCCACCAAGAGGTGATGTCACCAACGTTGTCGGTCTTAATGAACTCGCTACTAATCAACTTCTACACTTTGAAACCGATGAACAGGCAATGCAATACATCCTTTTGGGATTACCTAATCCGATACTTCGAAGTGTTGATGCTCAAAAGACTGCTAAAGTAATGTGGGAGCATATTCATCTTCTCATAGAAGGCACAAAACTCAATCAAGAAGACATGGAATCTAAAATCTACTTGGCTTATGAACACTTCATGATTGAACCAGGGGAGACATTAGAGTCATATCATCATCGATTCTCAGATATCATCAATGACTTAGATAAACATAACATCATTATGCCAAGAATTGTTGTCAACACTAAGTTCCTGAGTAGTCTTGGTCCTGATTGGGAAAAGTATGTCATTTTCATCCGTTAAGCTAAGAATCTTCATCATGCTACATACGGATTGTTGTACGACTATTTGAAGCCCCGTCAAAAAGAAGTTGACAAAGAAAGGGTTATACGTGGACAAACTGTTTCACCTTCACTTCCGGATAATCAACAATTAGCTTTGTGGGCTCAAGTATGCTATCCTCAATTCCCGAATTTGCCAACAACTTTCACAAATCCTCCACAACCAACTGCAATAATTACACCATATGATCCGTCACAGCACCAATCTCAAGAAACTCAATTGGTTCCATACAACAACAACAACAATGATCAAGCACTTTACAGTGAATCTAATGAGGATACAGAAGCTTTCGATGTATTGCAGCAAGGGTTTGTCATTATTGCTAGAGCCTTCGGCCGATATTCCAACAAATCCAACAATCGCATTCGTACCTCATCAAACACAAGGAATCAGGCTGTTGTTAACAATGGACGTGTTGAAGTTCAGAATCGTGGTAATGTTCGTCAGATGGGCGGTGGTCAAGGGTTTAATCCAATGGGAAGGAATAACATGGGTGCCTCACAACAACAAAGGGCTCAAGTGGTTGAACAGGGTAATGCTCAGAATGGGATTAATGTTCTTCGTTGTTATAACTGCAATGAGAAGGGTCATCTGGCTAATGCATGCCCAAAGCTGAGGACAAGAGGCAACGCTTATCACAAAGAGGCTTTACTCTTGGCTCTTAAGGATGAAGCTAGTGGAACTCTGACCAACAAGGAACAGAGCTTCATGGCAAAAGCAGATTCTGATGATGATATGTAGGACTTGCAGGCTAATGCAGCAATGATGCTAATGGCTAACATGCACGAACTCCACATGAGTGATACAGCCCAAGTGTAGGACACGATGGCTTGTCTCAGTACCGGATCAAACCATATTCATTATCGACCGATATCTCTGCCAACATCTGCATCCGACAAGGATCAGAATGATCAACATGAGCCGTCTACATCTCATTCTGATGATAATCAAATAGATCCCGTAGTTATTTTTGATGATCAAGATGACCTTACGGTTACCATTGATAATCAAGTTGACTCCGTGGTTATACTTGAGGATCTGACTAATGATCATGTTGAGACTCACGTTGAACAAACTGAGCTTTCTTCTAATCTAGATATTGAGCTCATGACCTTACTTAAAGACCAAGAATCTCGACTGCAAATATGCAAAGACATCAATCAACAATTAAAAGATAAAAATGCACTGTTAACTAAGGACAATGAATGCTTAAAGTATCAACTCAACATTTTTCAAACTCAATAAAAATGTGAAAAAGGTTTTGAAGTCGCTTTTGCTAAATCGTATCAAAACGAGAAATCATTAGAATAACAGATACGTGATCTAGTCGCATCTAAGAATGCTTTGCTGTCTCAAATAGAACAACTGAAATACGATCATAAACAACAACTTAACGCTCTCACTTTGGAAACTCAAAAAGCCAAGTCTGAGTTGTTAACTTGTCAAAAACAGTTCTCTGAGTACAAAAAGCATTCAACGAAACGAATAGATACCTATCTGGAAGAAATTTTCGACTTACAAAACAAAATCAAAGAGTTTCGAAATGTCGTTTATAAACATGGTGAGTCAATCACAACTATTCAAAAGTTTACTTTTAAACCAAATCCAAATGGATATGGACCGAATTTTGCTGATTACAAACCAAAGTTTTTTAATAGAGCATTCAAACCAAATCCTAAAGTTTACAGTGCAGAACATAGAATTCATGATTCCATTATGAGTATTGTTGAATATAATCGTCAAGAGGAATTAGATGCAGAAGACGAGAGTCGATCAAAATTAGAAAATGTTGTTTATAACAAACCATTTAACTATTCAAAAGCCATCACTTTCGTCGAACAACAGGATACTTCTAACACACCTTGGGTTATCACACCTATCTCTGAGTCTTCTAATAATGGTCCCCAACCCAATTCTGCATAAATTAATGGTCCTTTACCTTAACTCAGTGAAGTAAAATCAATACTCGAAAAATGTCAAATTACTAAATATTTTGAAAAATTCATTTCGGACATCAAACTTTTGGAACGGGAAATAGAATTCCACTCTGAAATTAAAGTTGAACATTTTCAATCGCCTCATGCGAGAGAACAAAGAGATATTTTCCAGAAAAGAATTTTACCTCATGTCCAAAATTTGAAAATGTTTGCATTATATTGGGAAAGGGATTTTCACAAGGAGCTTGGACTTATGAAAAGAGTTTTCGAACAAACAGAAACATCGATTTCCAATACAAAACAGAAAAAGAAAATGTTACAAAAAGATGTTGATCGACTCTTGGAAGATGTTATCTGTGCTGATATCCATAATGTTGTGTTACTACATTCTGTTGCATATGTGATATGTGCTAAAACACATACCATTTCTCTATCAAAATAGACCCAAAATAACCAAGAAAAGAGCCGTTTATTGCTAATATTTGCATGTTTCTTGAGTTTATGCATGTGCAGGTACGGATATGACAAAACAGACAAAAGGAAGCCAAAACCGAAGAAAACCGAGCACGAGAGAGAGAAGAGTGCAAAAGCCGATGCCGAGATGCTATTTCATGGACTTTGATGCTCAAAAGTGACTATTTACGGAGTTCTGGGACATGTTCAGGAAGTTTTCACAATAAACCTTTCATTTTCCATAATTACCCAATTCACCCTCACCATTTCACAATTCACACTTTTGGTCCTTGTTTTTACAAAATATACTTGAATGGACCTAAGTGTTTAAAACATATTGAATCAAGCCCAAAATAAACCTAAACTATCTCATTAATTCCCTTGGCCCAACCAATACCTCAAGCCCATATCCTATTTGGTCCATACCCAGTTTACCATACAATTTACCGCGTATACCACATGCCCACCCGGTCAAACAATATCACCCAAGTCAAAATAATAATAAAAATACCCTTCACCTCCTATGCGCCTAAACCTGAAAAACCCAGTAATTACTATTCACTATTTTCCAAAAGTTTTACCCTGCTCCCACCCTTTTTACCCAACTTAAGTAATGCTTCTAGAACCTGACACACATAGCAGAGGGTATGACACCATATTTTGTCCACCTTGGCAATCCTGAGGGATTTGATTGGTTGAAGGTGTGTGACACATGATCCAAGGGCTACGAATGGGGCAGGATGTTGACATCATTTGACCAATGGCAGATATTAGATTCATGAAGCTTCTGATGGATGCCTCAAACCCATGTACTCAGCTATAAAAGCCCTCTCCACAGATTGAAGAAGCTGTCCAATTCTTCATGCTTTAGAAGTGTAAAGCCCCTTTTATCACGTATACCTTATCACAACTTTAGACACAAACACGCTTTATGCATAAACCACAACAGTTACGCATAAATAAGAATAGAAAGATGAAGAGAAGAACTTGGTGACTTGATGTATATGGATCGTGTATGTATTTAGAGAGATAAAGGAAAGAAATGAAAACAATATTTCATATGAAAACATACACACACACACACTCAAGTACACCCCTCAAATGAGACTTTGAGGGGTTTATATAGTACAAGTAGAAGATGCCCTAATGGGCTTGGCATGGGCTCGTTTGGATTAGATTGGACATGGATTGATATAAGGCTAGCTTAACATAACTTCTAACCAATTAGCTTAGCCCAATCCACGAGCCCGTTGACTATTCTATCACGATATCTAACACGCGTTACAAAGTTCCTAAATGTGAATGACCATCAATTCTAATAAAAACTATTAAGGCTAACAATCTCCCCCTAAGGGGTGGTCATTCAAAAAATGCTCCACTTGATAAGATCTTTACTTTCCTTGAGCTTGAACTTTGCGTGTAGATATAGAATAGTCTTGATTCTTTGTTCCTTCATGCTTTGTGATCAGATAATGTGGTTGTCTGCCATTGTCAACTTCGTTGGTTAGGTTTCTCCACGTCTTTCTCCACCATGCTCACACTTCTATATGTCTTTTGGTTACCAATGATGTAGTTCTCGAGTCTTTGTAGATTCTTTGACATTGACGAAGAATCACCTTTAACTTTGTGTAGCCTTTGATTATGATGAGAACTTTCATGTGTTTTTGGTATGAGCATGTGGAGAATCTGCACGATCAATCCGCTCTGGAGCTTCCATAAGAAGAAAACATAAAAACAGGTTAGTAAAAAGCGGATTCCGGCACTTACAAGTTTGAATTTCGAGGGTGTTAACAGCATAGTGTGAAAACACATCTCTAATTCTCACAGAGGCCGTTCCTGAACTGGAGTCCCACAAGTGAGATAACGTGATGTACCAAAATACACCTACAGCTCAGATGAGTCGCCGAGGTACACCAAGCATCACCCCATGATCGTAGACCGCTTGAGACACACTAAGCGTAATCCACGGGGAGTTACCGAAGTGACCTGCTATCAGGGCTGCTTGATGTTGACCCTGGCAGGAGTTTCCATTCAATCACTGAAGATCACTGATTCCTCCCGGACTACCCATCTTTTATTTCTCCGTCACACCAATCAACCGCTTGTTAACGGTCAACCGTAACAGATGATAAAAGGGCACAGCCGGAGAAAATGCAAGTTTACCAAGGATTAAAATATTCTTGGATCGTTATGTCCTGTGAGGCGTGATATTCTGAATACAATGACTTGTGATTGTTGAAAATAATATTAGTATAGGAAAACAGGAATCTGATTTGACTAACACTGAATGTGAATAGTAATAGCTCTGTCACAGTTACGTCAATAAAAACGTACAATCAGAAACCTAAAAATAATAAAAGATATACAAACGTACGTTTAACTTAGATTAAACGTAAACATATAAAACGATTATAATTACAGTAGGGATTTGCATGTCTTAGCTACTTAAATGCAAATTAAAGAAAATAAAAGATAAAAACTATTAAATAAACGCTATCACTATTTTTACAGATCGATGAACGTTTATTTTATAAAACAAAATAACTTAAATAAACTATTTTAATTTAAACGTAAACTTAAAATGTCTAAAAACGTTACTTAAACTGAAAACGAGCGTTATTTACAAAAATGACGCTGGAGTGCAAGACAAAACGTAAAATTTGTGAAATAAAAGGCCTACGAGTGTAAAAATAATTTTATTACGTACTATATGACAAAAGAAAATTTTAGAAAAAAGATTTATATTTTTTTGACTTTTATATTTTTTATTATGAATTAAATACTATAAAACACTAATTAAATGTTTAAAAATACTAAAACTTATTGGAAAAATCTGAAACTTTTTACAAAAATACTTAATACTAATACAAATTATTAAAAAATACAAACACTGAAAAAGCTACTAAGAATAAGCTCTAAATAAGCTATTAAGCTCGATAAGCTTATCGGCAAAATGTATATAAGAGATTTATTGTGTAAAGGAATAGAAAAAGTCCCAAGGGCATGGCATCCGGTACACACTAAACACTCTCATAAGGGGGAGGTCTCGTGTTCGGCCGCCTACCCCTTTTGCCAAACATTTTATTTTTTTGATTTTCTTTTTACAAAACTACTTATTTAGCTAAAATATGGAACTTTAATAAAGACAACTTTTTCAAAACTTGGAAATAAGCTCTGTGGGAGCTTATTTCCACAACAGTTGGCTAAATAAGCCATAAGCTTCCACATAGAAGCAAGCACTTGTACTTAAAGCTTGTTTTGGGCTTTTCTGTTTATAGGACTAGTATATACACAGATAATATATAAATTTATCAAAAATGAAAGTTTAAAACTAAGAATTAAGCAAATTATGGGCTTATGACTTATTCAGTTGAGCTTTTGGGGCTCACAGTGAAGTCATAAGCTCATAATTAGCTTGAAAAAGCTATAAAGGGGCTAAACAAAAGTATATATATATATGTACAAGTATAATAAGTGAGATTATACAAGCATGTGCACTGGAAATAAGTCAATAAGCTCATATAAGCAAATAAGCTGTTCCAGGGACATGCAGTCCCAAACACTCCCTGCAACTAATAATATGGGCAATTTAAGCTGATGAAATAAGCTCAAAAAGCCAAAGTGAAAATTGTAATAGCAAGGCATGCTGGTTGGCTTTCCAAAAAGCCCAAGCTCACCTAGTGGTGTCCACTAGTGAGCTTGTAGGAAGCTTATGAAAAGTCTCCCATTTCCTGAGTGTGATGGTATAAGCTAAGTACACAGGAAATGGGACAAATAAAAAGTATGTTGCAGCCCTACTTAATGAGCTACAAGCTAAAAATTAAGCTCTGGATCTCATACTTGGGTTGCTAGGCTTCATGAAAACCAAGCTCACAGCTTATGACCTAACAAGAGCTTCGAGAAGCTTGTGGAAATGGGGTAATACCACTGAATTGCTCAGAGGTATGTTGAGAGTGGGCAAACACAAGTTTCTAAATTACCTATCAAATAAGCTTCAACAAGCTCAACTCTTCCTGAGACCTTGAGTTGGACAAACTTAGCTTCTCACAAAGCTAAGAATCACAGGCTTAAGTCTACTAAGGAGCTTGTTAAGAGCTTTGGAATATCAGCTCACTTCATGTTGCTTCATGAAGTGAGTTGATTGTACAAAAAAGGTGGATGATTTAAGCTATCTAAATAAGCTAAAAACTGAAAAGTAAACAGACATATAACAAAAAGGCCACACAGGCTACACAAAGAAGCCAAATGCACAAGCTAGGGTCAAGTAATGAAGCTTATGCAAGCTCATTAACTTGACACCTAAAGCTGTGGTGCAGGGCATGTTTTTAAACAGGTAGCTAAAATAAGCTAGGAAATAAGTACTTAAAAAGCTGAGAAATGACAAACTAGTATTTTTATATTTTAATTAAGCAGCTATATTTTGAAATTCCAAAAGGATTAAGACTAAAACTTAACACTGAGTCCTACACAAAATTATACATTTTATTCAAAAACGACTATATGAAAATTTTGACTTTCTAAGTTTATGATCAAAGTTGACTTTGATCAACTTTGATCTGAATTTAATGACTAAATAAGTTATATTAAGCTAAAAGAACATGAAACTAACAAAGATTAACAACATTTGAACACATATAAAAGATTTTAGGTTGTGACAACTTCAAAATACTCATAATGAAACAGTCAAGTGTGATTTTGACTATTTACCATGCTATACTCTTAAGTTAATGTTTCACTGAGTCCCTTTAGTCATATAAGGCATTCATCAAACAAGAAAACACCATACATACCTTGTAACTCGATCATCTATCAAAACCAAAACAATCCTTAAATGGAATTTAACTAAGCTTTTCATTACATAGGACTGAATACACCAATTTTATCAAATCCACAGGCCTTCATCTGTTAAATTAGAACCTTTAAAGCTTAAACAAGTAGTCACACAAGGTTTAAACCATGATTATCAAAAATCAAGCATATGAGACAGTCAAAATGGAAATTTAAGCATAACCAAATTCCAAAACATAACAACTGATTTAAAGCTATAATATCACTACATAATAACACATAAACATGAAAATATGAAAATCAAGACTGATAGATAACTTAAGCAATAAAATGCAAAAATTGTAAAAATGGCTTACAAGTGTATCAAGGCTGAGAACATGAAACCAAGTGACCACAAGTTAGTCCTAGGCTTCCCATGAAGCTCTAAACCAAAGGGCCATCAATAATTCACCCTGCTCCAAGCTTGTACACCAAGAACACAGAACTTTTTGATTTTTCAATGATTTTCTGGATTTTTTAGTGATTTTTTTTTGTTTTAAAGACTATGACTGATTTAATGTATCTAAAAGCTTAAACAAGCTTTGTCAGGAGCTTATGTGACCTAAAGAGTCCATTAAACAACAATAATCCAACAGAAATGTAAATAACTTGAAATTAAAAGACATGAAATTTAAAAGATAACTTGTATTAAACTGAACACAGAGTTCCATTACACTAATGAAAGTTTAAAATAACAATTACACTAGGAAAACATTAAAGATTTACTCTACGAAAGCAAGTTTAAAATTTAAGTTACACTAGTGACAATTGGCTAATCCAAAAGTAGTTGTTCTTCTGTCTTTTCTTCCTCTTTTATAGTCTCAGCACCCTTGGTGATCATTCAAAAGTCCTCTCTTTCAATCTGAGCCTTAGAATTAGTCCAATTGATCTCACCCGTTTAAAACACTTTTGGCGCCAAAAGTGTACATGTGGATTTGAGGCGGTCTGAGAACAATTAAGGAATTGTGGAGTTATGTGGAGGTGGCAAGGGGACAATTGAGATAGTTTTGGAGGCCAAGTTGGGTCTAGCAGAGGAAAACAGGGAAGATGGGTGAAAAAGTGGTGAAAAAGTGGTGGGGATGCATTTATTATGGAGTGGGATAGGTTTGAGAGGTGTAAGGGAGTAGGTTATGAGCTGGTATAGCAAGTGGAGGGGGGAAAACAGGTGGTAAAAACCACCTGGTTTGTGACTCAGTGGTATGGAAAGAGATGGTGAACAGTGGGCGCGGTATTTCTATTTTAAACCATTGGGTCGGGTTTTGGGCTTGGGCCAGTAGCTGGGTTTGGGCTTTTAGTTAATAAAGGGTCCGGTTTGGTTTTAGCTACACAAGGACCATGGATGTAATTTGTCCAAAGTTGAAGGGTTGAATCTGTCCATTTCCCAAAGCTAATCAAAGGGCCAAACCTGCCATATAATAATAACACAAGGACCAATGTTGATAAATTTAACATTTAAAACTTTAAAAGGACCTTAATTGTTATTTTTGGATTTTGAGGGACTAAAAGTGTAATTTCCCAAAAGTTTACCATAAGGACCATTCTTGTCATTTATAAATAGTACAAGGTTTATTTTGATCAATTTCCAATTTTAAAACCTTAAGGACTATTTTTGACACTTTTGCAAAGTTGAGGGACCAAAGTTGTAATTTTGTGATTTTAAACTTCAAAGGATTATTTTGAACAACTTGTGAATCCCAAGGACCTAAAATGATATTTTACAAGTTTTTGAATTACCAGGGACTAGATTTGACAACTTTTGTAACTTGGGGACTAAAACTGCCAATTATGCAAACTTGATACGTTTTTCACCAGATTTTGATGTTTTGCATTTAAAACATATAAAACACTTGTTTGTGATATTCTTATCATTTTGAAGCATTTCGAGTGTTTTCATGTTTTTGGCATTCTAAACAGTATAAAAATGATGAGTATTTAGACACTCATCAATCCCCACACTAAGATATTGCTAGTCCCTAGCAATGATTTAAACTTTAATGGATTTTAAAAACTCTTTACCAAAAGCCATTACTTCTGGAGTAGCCAATTGTTTCCTTCAAGTAAGAACTTTGGCACAACGATAACCAAATGATTTTGAGCAAATCATAAGCTGTGAACGGATTTGATTTGTCTTTACCAGAAGCCGTTTGCTCTAGAGTAGCCAACTCTTAGATAAATTATCAATATTATCTTTGGTGAGTCGATTACCAATTATGGTTTTTCCACGGCCTTTACCACAAGCCATAACCTTGCGGGCTAGCCAACTCTTCACTTTTTAGGATATGGTGTCAATACCATACAATTTTAGGCAAATTGCAAGCCGTCACGGATTTGAGATATCTTTACCAAGAGCGTTTGCTCTGGATTAGCCAATCCTTATGTGGGTTAGACATGGTGGAATGATTACCATTTGTTGTGTTTAGTACATAGTACTTCCACTAAAAAAAAAATTTTAAAATTTGGCCATTTTGGGAGAAAAAGGGACTAAAAGGGTATATTTATGATCAAATTCGCCAGAATTTCCCCCCCACACTTAGAAATGAATATTGTCCTCAATATTCAAAACTAAGTGGGGTAAACACAACAATTTTTTTTTTTTTTTTTTTTAATATATACAATTTTCTCAACGTTTTATAAATCTATGTACGAAATGTGGGGCACACCCCCACATTTAGTTGTGATAACGAAATGTGGGGCACACCCGCACTGATGCCAATTAACGGAGGGTCAATTTGAGTTTCAAAAAACTTTTTATTTTCATTATCAAAACTATTAAACCAGATGTTAGTTGTGATATTGGTTTTAGATTTATCAGTCTCTTGAAGATACCCAATTCTAGTTTTAACGTCATCTAAAATGCTTCTAGCATCACTTGTGTTAAAAGGATTGTTTGAAGACATTTGTTCGATTTTCGAAAGAGATTTGGAGACAACAACTGGAGTTGGAACTGGTTTGGAAACTGATTTTGAAACAGGTTTTGACTCTTTGTTTGAAACACTAGGTGTGATGGAAAACTTTGACTTTTCTTTTTGATTAACAAAAGTAATTCCATTAATTTTGTTCTATTTGTTATAATCAATTGGTTTAAGATCTGGATTCTTTTGTTTCATTTTTGATCAACTCTCATCAGATAGTTCTAACGTTTCAAGAGAATCATGAACAATAATGGGTTCATGCAAGGGTATTCCATTGTTCAACACATTATGTTCTTTCTGAGCTTTCTTGAGGAAACAAGGAGGTGTGTTACCAAGGGCCATTTTTTGTGTTGTATGAAAATACGGATTTGTTTGATTAATCAGCATATTGGTTGATTTGGCTGAATGACCCGTTGTAACAAGCAAATTTTCCAATTTTTTGATCTTTTAATTCTTATCAAGAATTTCATCAAGAAGAGAATCTTCTCGTTTTGAAAAATCAGCAATCAACTGTTTCTTCTCTTTTTCAAGATCAGAAAAGAGTGATTTTTGTTTAGAAAGTTGGTCATTTAGTTCAGAAATTTCCTTGTTTAAAGATTTTATTTTCAAGTTCAAATTCACATCAAGTGTGTCATACTTGAGTTGCAATTCTTTTTCTCTTAAAACAGAATCTCGATAACCAATTTCTAATTCTGATACTTTGTTTGTATGAAATTCAAAAGCTTTTGCGTTCTCCTTGTAACTCTCAAGCTCTCACGGTCAATTTAGCATTCGCCTTCCTTACTTCGCGATTGACCGTTCTAACTTTCTCAATCTCAATACCACAATTATTGATTAACGATTCAAAATAAGCACGTGTTTCCTCATCATTAGCACCATTCTGTTCACCTTGACCTCCATTAGGATCCATATATGGAGTTTCAGAGTTAACATTGCTATTAACTTGCTCTCCCACATATGTGTCATAATGAGGTTTGGGAGACACAGAATGTGGCTTCTCATGAGTAAACTGATTAGCAACATTACTATAATTTGGTACCTCGTTGAGTGAATCTATGTCGTAGACAGGAGGTGTGTCAAAAGTACCACTTGATGTTGTGTCCTGCTGATTGATTGTATGACTGGAGTTAGCAGTATTGATTGCTTTATCTGCTAGTCCTAGATTCATGAATTCGTATTCCGCATCAGTCAATTAAATTCCCGACTCTTCTTTCTGTGCTAACATTAACATGTACTTGAGCCTTTCAAGCTTCGTCAGTCGTTTGACCCTAGATTCTGAATCAAAATAATCTGAATTTTGGCTTTGATGTTCGGAAGTAGCATTCTGAATGTAAGTCATAAAACAGCTTATTCCCATTTTGATTTCCGATATTCTGATATCCCATATTCTGATTCACAATCTGACTCCTCTGATGTCTATCAAACTGCCCTGCATATTGCATCTGATTCCCTATTTGTATACCCGTAGCAAATCCATTCTGATTCCCAATAACATCAACCATTAGTCCTCCTTGACCCATATGCATACTCGGTTGAGCAAACAACGGATTATACGATGAAATCCATTGGTTGTTGTTATTCGGTGTAGAGTAACCATTGATGTTTAATGCATTATTGGCGAATGCAGCAATAGCAGTTGTGACAGCAGTTGTATAACGATCTTGCATAGTTGCCATTGATGAAGGTATGTAATGATAAAGTTGATGTAGGATCGATTCAACGATAAAGGAGTTGTGTTTAGTAAGATATTGCCGTTTGAAGTTTTTCTGAAAGTCGTACTCGTAAACTTGGTTCTTAGGCGTAAAAATTTTTCTCCCAAAATTTGAAATTCACTATAAAAATCAATTCTAAGGTCGTATGAAAAATTTGAGGTATGACAATTTTGACGCCAAATTGGACCGAAAAAATTTGAATTTGGGTCCAAAAATTTGAATTTTTGACCAAAATTTTCCAAGTTAAACCAAAATTTAAATTTCGCATAAAAATTGAACGTTTAGTCTCCCCTAAATTTTTTTTTTGAAGAGCTTAGGCGTAGAGTGAAGAAGTTACGAGTAGGATATGGTGCTTATGTGTAGATTCCTTATGCGTAAAAAGTATCTTACGCGTAACCTTAGGCTTATGCGTAAACAAAAAGACTTAGTCGTTAAAACCTTACGCGTAAGTGTGAGCTTATGCGTAGAATGTTACTCGTAAGCGTTTATGCTTATGCGTAAACTTAGGTTTAAAACCAAAAATCCTTTACACTGTCACAGCATAAAAGATATCCACAAGTCGAAGTGTTCCACACACTTATCCAAGTGAGGGAAGCACTGAGTAACCGTTGAAGCTCGAAGAATCTGCACCAAAAAGTTATGCGTAGAAATCAAAATTCTTACGCGTAGGATTAGGGTTTTGACTTTTCTTACGCGTAAGAATAGGGTTTTGACCAAAAAGTGGCTTACGCGTAGGAATGCCCAGAAATGTGAAAACACGAATTTTTCACCCAAAAACACGTTTTCAATTGATTTCTTCTGCACAAACTTCTTCCAAAAAACTTAATAAACAAGAAAGTCGACAACTTTAAGCTTAAAACCACGTAAAAATCAAAACTTTATGATAAAAGTCCACGTTTTATAGGAAAAAAAACGCAACTTTTGTGTAAAGTTCTAATACAAAACGTAACACAACACTCCTAAACCATTGTTAGGCGATTGATACCAATTGTAAAGCCCCTTTTATCACGTATACCTTATCACAACTTTAGACACAAACACACTTTATGCATAAACCACAACAATTACGCATAAATAAGAATAGAAAGATGAAGAGAAGAACTTGGTGACTTGATGTATATGGATTGTGTATGTATTTAGAGAGATAAAGGAAAGAAATGAAAAAAATATTTCATATGAAAACACACACACACACATACACACACACACACACTCAAGCACACCCCCTCAAATGAGACTTTGAGGGGTTTATATTGTACAAGTAGAAGATGCCCTAATGGGCTTGGCATGAGCTCGTTTGGATTGGATTGGACATGGATTGATATAAGGCTAGCTTAACATAACTTCTAACCAATTAGCTTAGCCCAATCCACGAGCCCGTTGACTATTCTATCACGATATCTAACACGCGTTACAAAGTTCCTAAATGTGAATGACCATCACTTCTAATAAAAACTATTAAGGCTAACAAGAAGGATTTTGATCAATTTAATTTATGTCATTCTTTCATGTTTTTAGTAGTTTAATAATTGTAATTTCACCTTTAAGTTCTGTAATTCCACTTTATTAATGCAAATTTAGTTTTCACTTAATTTATTGTCAATTCGAATTTATGTACAAGCTCTTTTCAAATCTGTTTTAAAGCCTTGTTTGTTACTCATTTTCTTATGTGAGGTTATTTATGAATTAAATTGGTCTTGAACTCATTTTCTTCAAAAAGTCAAACGTAGTCAAAGTTAAAAGTCAAAGCTCAATTTCATTGGTAAATTGCTACAAGTTGCTTATAATGACTCTGGATTTGGGTTAATTGTTGTTCAGAATGGTTGATATCAGATTTAGGTTACTTTTTCATTGAAATCTAAGGCATGCCATAGTGGCAGGACCCTTGTAAGTCCATGTTCTTATATCTTAATCATTTCAGTAGCTTATTTGTTATAGAATTTGCCTAATTGTGTTTTAATTAGTGTTATATTGCTGTTATATATAGATATTTGTTGTGCTTTATCTCTGCATTTTAGTGATTTGGAATTCTGTTCATTTTAGTCAATATCTGCATAATTTGGTGAAGTTGGAATTTGAAGGATTTGGTAGTATTGATCTCTACATTTAGTGGTGATAGGTCGTTTTAGAGATAGGTTTAGTGATTAATTAGTTTATTCAATAAGATTACTGTTGTAGGTTTGCATATTATTTCATTAAGGAGTGTTTGGATTAGATCATTTAACTGAGATTTAAGCTTGTTCTGAGGTTTTGTTTGGTTTTCTAAATCTGCTTTAGGTACGTTAGATTCATATTAGTCATAATTTTGCATCTACACTCACTAAAAGTCAAAATCACTTCTTAAGTTTCGTATCAGATAGTGTAGTATCTTATAGGGGTGAGCACAAAAACCGAAATACCGAATCGAAACCGAAAAAACCAAAAAAACCGAACCGTAAAAACCGCCCCATTTGACAAACCGATGGTGGTGTTTTTGAATTTTATAAAAAATGAATGTTTGGGGCGGTTTTTGGTTTCTTAAGAAAATCGAACCGAAAAAACCGCCCCGCCCCTTGAGTATGCAACTTTATCTATTAAAAAATTGTGTTGTTTATTATCTATACTTTGAAATTTGTTTTATTTATAGATATATTATATCTTTGTTTTGAACAATAGTGTTCTTTGAAAATTTACCCTACAATTCTCGTGAGCGAACGAAGAGTGCAAAGCCGCAAAGACGTGCATTTTATATTTTAGGTTGATGTTTGGTTGTTTTGTACGTTTTTTCGATGCTTTGGATTGCCGGATAATATGCTATTATTGATAACTGGATTTAAATATTTTTTATTGAAACTTGGAATCGTAAACTTTATATAAGAATAAAACATGCTTGTTTTCAAGTAAGAAAAAACCGAAATAGAACCGATTCAATGTCAAAAACTGAAAAATCGAAACCCAAAAAACCGAAACCAAACGGTTAGTAGTTTTCAAAAACCGAAATATACGGTTCGGTTTTTGGTTTTACCATAAAACCGCCCCACCCCGCCCCATGCTCACCCCTAGTATCTTACAGCTTGCATAATCTTAGGTATAGGTTCATTATTAGTTAATTTAGCTCAGTTAAGTATTATAGCAGCTTATCATTACATTCTCAATCATTTAGAACCAATCAAAATTCATTTTAGTCAAAATTCTGTTTTTAGAAAAAAAAAGTCAAAATATCCATTTTATGTTCAAACAGCATATACTTTTGTATTTTTAATTCACTCAATTTGAGTTCAATTAAGCTGAAATTTTGGGTTTAGTATCTCTGGTTGGTTGTGTTTAACAAGATATTTTTAGATTATTTTTAAGATTTTTATAAATCAGATAAATAAGTGCTTAAAGTAAGCTGTTCAGGGCCGTTTGGAATTTAGAACTAGAAGCTGTATGAGTGCTTATTTGCTTAAAGCTTGAGCTTATTTGATATATATCAGTTGCATTAGTTTACTCTTGGTTAGTTTAGGGTAGCTTTAGCTTGTGGTAGCTTTTTAGTGGCCTTTAGCTTATTTCCTTTAAGCTCCTCATAAGCAGTTCTAGCCCAAATCATATCTCCTGTGATCCCAAGTAGTTTCTTTTAATTTTCCCTGATTCAGAGTATTATTTTATTATTTTCTGGAAGTTTTCATATTTTGCCATGCTCTTTTGCTATTTTTCTGCATTTAAAATCATTTTTAAGGCTTTTTAATTAGCTTTTAATCCAAATAATTCAGAAAAAGGTATGAAAAATAAAATTTCAATTTTATTAGGTTTATAAAAATCAAAAAGTCATAAAAAATATTTTTCCAGAATTTTCATAGCTTAAATAGTATTTTCTAGCATTTTAGTTAGTTTTAAATAGTTTTAAATTTTTAATAATTTAAGAAAAAGTAAAAAAAATGTGATTCCAGTTTTGAAAATATGTTTTAGTTAATTTTTATTTTTTAAAAATATTTTTGTAATTTTCTTGCATGTTTTCACAATTTTTAGCATTTTATGTCTATTTTAATTGTCCAAAATTAGTTTTTAATTCAAAATAAATCAAGAAAAAACAAAAAAATTAGTTTTAAATTTCAAATAATTTTTAAATAACATTATTAGTTGTAGAAAAATATTAGTTCATTTTTATGGGTTAAATTAGAATATTTTGCATTTTAAATTCGCATTTTATTAATTACGTTAATCGCATTTTAGTTATAACTTGCATAATTAGTCGTATTTATTTATTTGCATCATAGATTTAGTTGTTGCTTCCCATTTACTTCCCTTGCCGCGTAGATTAGAAATCAATCAAAATCCTTTTTACCCATTCGAATCCCGAATCACGCGACGTGAGTTGTTTACTCCATTCATCCCTCGTTGGGAAAACGACCCGGGAAATACATACCTTTGTATTTCTTCGGAAAATATCTACGTACGAAAACGAATTATCAATATGCATTTGATTATATCTCTGCTGATTCTGTTGATTATGTTGCAAATGTTGAGAATACTGATACTGTGACACAAATCAAGTCTTTAAAAGTTGAAAATGAACGATTGTTAAACGAGCTTTCAAATGCAAAACATCGTCTTCAATGGTGTCAAAAAGATTTTCAAAATCGTGAACTCGCTTTGCAAACAAAATCAACCAGTTGCATACCAAAACTCTTAGTCCAAAACTTGAGCAACTGGATGATCAAAATATGTCTTTGAAGTGTCAAATCTCAAAATATGAACAAGAAATTTCAAAAGTTAAAAAGGAATATGGTGTCATATTTGATTTACTCAAAAAGACTCGTGCTAAAGCGTCAAAAGACCTTGATGATCATCTTTCATACACCAAAGATGTTTTACGATGAGATGGACTCACTCGTACTGAAAATCTAGATTTGTTACACAAAATCCATGATCTAACAACAGAGTTGGTAAAACTTAAGCAAGATAGGGATAGTAACACAGTAACTGCACCTACACAGATTCAAAATGAATCTAGAACATCTAATGACAAACCACAAGAAACTAATGTGCTTCCCTCTACTAAACCAGGAATAGTTGCCTCTTTTCCCAACGACCGCACTTCACAGCCTAGGAGCAATACAAGGAAGAATAGGAAGTTCCGACGTAAGAAAAGAACAATAAATAATGCTGAAGTAGAAGAACACCCTATGACTTTGAATAAAACTCAAGTTGCACCCACTTTAGATGTTACGTCTGAAAAATGTAATGAACAAAGTGATGTAACGAATGCTGAATCTTTAAGTACTCTTAATGTTTTGTTTGAAGCCTCTTGTGTTGGTTGTCGTAAAAGCATGTTTTCTGGTTGTCATGATAAATGTGTTGCTAAGGCTATCTTGAATCGTAAGCGGAATAATAGAAAACGGAATACCTCTAGGCCCACTAAAGCTTCTAAGTATGTGCTAGGTAAACCACCCTCTAGTGTTCCAACTACGATCATTGATGTACCCATAGAAGCACCTTCACCTCCTAGGATGAACTTATCACCTAGTGCATTCACTAAGACCAAAGCTAAGACTAGTTGGAGATGACAGAAATTGTTACATAATACACTTGGATTTCAATGGATACCTAAAATCATTAATATGTGTGTTTCTAATATAACTGCTTCGGAACCTTCTAACTCTTCGGGTTCCACATCTACTTCTATTCCATCTGTGTCGTCTGTGTGTAATGCAGGTGATATAGATCATCCTTTGGATTGTTGATAGAGGATGTTCCCGACACATGACAAGCAATCTCAAACTGTTATCAAACTTTGTTGCAAAGTTCATTGGCACTGTCAGATTCGGGAATGATCACTTCGCAACTATCATGGGCTACGGAGATTACATCAATGGTAACATCGAAATTAGCAGGGTTTATTATATGGAAGGCCTCGGTCACAACCTCTTCTCAGTAGGTCAGTTCTGTGATGCAGATTTGGAAGTTGCTTTTCGGGAGAAAACTTGTTTCATTCGTGATCTACAAGGAAAAGATCTGATGTCCGGCACCCACAATTCAAGTCTTTATACAATCTCAATGCAAGACATGATTGCTTCATGTGACAACTTGTAAATTTCTCGATGCGTCGTAATTGGAGAAACGTCGATTTGAGCGATCGTTTGATTTAATCTGAGATACGAGTCGTATTTTATATCATTTTTATTGGAAACAATATTTTAAGAACATTGGCGTAACCCTCGTGTCGCAAATATTTTGTTTACTAGGTTAAACAAGACCCGAAACGAATATATCGAAAGTTTTATAAAGTTTCATCTAGGGTCCTTTGAGATAGTTTCATTTTCGTCCTTGTAGTTTTGAGTGTACAAGTTTAATCCCTCCTATGACTATATATACTCCCACCCTCACCCATTCTCTCATTTTACCACCCTCCTTTCTCTCTCTATAAACACACACACATATCTCTTCTGTCTCTCTCTACAAAATCCGGTCACCCCTTTACTAGGGTTTCAGCGCAGCTAAATAATCCGGCCAAAAATTCCGGCGACCTCCAACATTTACACCGCCACTTCTAGATGATAGATCGAGCAATGGTGGTCACGTTTTCATAACCCATACGTCATGAAACACTCTCACCCGCTCTAAATCTAAATTTTAGATTTCGGATATTAGGGTTTTCCTTTGAATAAAAACGTGTTGATGATTCAAGGGTCATGCTTTGGTGATACGAGTTGTACTCGTATAGAAACGCCACAACATCCCTCGTTTCTCCCTTTTTCTTCTCACGGTGAACACACCCATCTTCTTGTATAATTATTTTCTTTTATTGATTCGTATATATAATAATGTGGTGTTTTTCGTGGGTGTAAAAGTATTAAAACAAGTTCTAAAATCGTATTGATAAGCATACGTATGGTAAACCTTTGAAAAACGAGATTTATAAAACGAAAACAAGGTGTCGTGTGGTAAGAATGGGTATATGAAAAGTTTATTTGGTCTTGATGATTATTCGAATTTATTTTTGGTCTCGAATGGGTTAGAAAACTATTTTAAAAACGTCCGTGTGGTGATAGCAATTAGTTTCGGATTTGTTGTAATCTCGGATCTATTTTTGTCTCGGGTTATTTTGGGTCTCGGCATCATATGTTCGGATTAGTATGCTAGGGTATCCAGAATCGGTGTTGGTTAGTTTTGGAATGTGAAAGGTAGTCATGTTATGGTGCCTGGAATACGGGTTGGGTCGAAGTACCCGTGGCTGCCCTTTTGATTTGTTTGGGTCACGTACGAGTCGGGTTAGATTCGACAGAAACGGGTCAGGATATATATTGTTTTGTGACTGATGGGTTGCTTGTTATTTTGGGATCTTGGGGTGACAAACTCAAGAAATGTAAATAACTTTATACTTAAATACTAATGGGTTATATTAATGCTAATAGATTTTGTGTTGATAAACAAGTAAATGGGACGGTTATTGATTACCAAGTTTTGAAAGGGCATCTAGAATCAGTTTAGTAAATTATTAGACGATGAATATTTATTGAACGTTGGATAACTTGGTCAATTAGAACGAAACGAATATAAAGTATGTTAGACACGAACGAATAGTGAACGAGTTACTTATAAGACGGGACGATATACAACTAACTATGTGATTAATAAATGGATAAAGTATAATTCGTACTTCGTTATAAATTATAAGGTTTAACACGGTTTATGAATTAAGAATGACATTAGATACCCGAGATATATTGGTTATGAGTTATATTATATTAAATGTTTTGGCTTGAACAAGTATAAAGTATTAGATCGGAAGGGGAGTTTAATATATTTGTTTCGTGATATGATTGAATGTTCTATTTTCTCATATTAACTAATTACGACATGTTTTGATGTATGAATTGTTAACAAATACGGTTTTATTTAGTTAAAAACCCTTATTAGCTACGATAATAACTTGTGTTTTATAAATACAAAATATATTTTATAAACTTTTGATAACGGTTATATTGAATAGTATGTGGTACTCTACTAAACGTTTTGGTTTAAATGAGTTTAATATATTCCTTTTGCGATAAGCTTAAACATTATGTTTTCGCATTTTAACCGATAATGAAATATATTACTATACATTGATGACGAGTACGGTTTCATTTATAAACCTTTATTTACTTCGATAATAACTCATGTTTTATTTCACATGCTAGCTTTTATAAACTTGTTGGGAAATATTAGTTTGATAATATATCTTATTGAAGTCGTATTGACTTGGAAACATTGGAATAAACGAACGTGTCAATTTTAGTACACTATCTACTATACATTATATGAAGTAATTTCGGGTAAACTTGTACGATTATGAATAACGATTGAGATACCTTTATTAATTGAGCGATAAATGGGAACTTGTCTTTTATTATTGAACATGTACGTTTGGGAATTATTGGGTAGATTGCTGAAACTTATCAATTAACCTATTTATGTTACATAAATAGTTGTCGTCATTTCCTAATCCTTGACTAGCTTGAGTATTGTCAAGTATTTCTTGACTATGT
The DNA here is from genome assembly GCA_910596185.1 of Chrysanthemum makinoi. Classification (NCBI taxonomy): domain Eukaryota; kingdom Viridiplantae; phylum Streptophyta; class Magnoliopsida; order Asterales; family Asteraceae; genus Chrysanthemum; species Chrysanthemum makinoi. The sequence continues at coordinate 1,589,082 of OU343224.1, forward strand.
CAATGTCTTTTCCTTTTTGGCGGGAGTTATGGTCTGTATGTCTTGATTGGTCGATGTCTACTCTTCTTTCGCGTGAGTTGTACGTTGCGTCTATGTTTCTTACCACCACACGAAATGTTAAAACTAAACTTTTGAGATATTAATTATGAACTTTTGGGAACGATAATGTACTTTTGAAAGTAACGACATGAATGATCCACGAAAACCACAACACATTACTTTCTAGTGGTTTCTTTATCGTATGAGCTGTATTCTAAGAATATCGTATACGCATTAGGTTGCGTCACACCTATTCTATGTACCTGTCGTACGTTCTTTTGGATGCCATGGAGATTAACTTTAGATGCCAGTCGTGTCAATAGTGAATAGTGCATTGCTGTGCCGTGATTACCTGTTATCTTCTGCTAATATTTATTCGTGTATTGCTGTGGCTAAGTTGAGTTTCATTGCCCCACCCTTATATACGTTTTAACTACGTTTTGAACTATTTTGGGGAGAGAATCATGCTACTGTTTTTGGACCGTTAAAACTATTTGGATTTGCTTATATGCTTGACTGAGTAGATAGATGTGCGATAGTTGTTGCCTTAGTCTAGGTTTAACCGTGCCTAACTAAGAATAGACTTCTATCTCGACCTAGCCCGGGGTTGGTAACTGTTCTAGAGGTTGCCACGACAGTGGCCGGACTAGAGTCGCAGTGGCCCGAGTAAGTGATTATATGGTTGGTGATCCGGGTAGGATCTGTGCGTGTGCAAACGGTATTATTCTTTCTAGGTCTTGCATAGCAAATCAACTCTTACTGGTCCACTATGATTTTGTTGAACTTAAACCTATGAACTCACTAGCGTAAGCTGACCTTTTAGCATGATTTCTCAGGAATTTGAGAGATGTATGTAATACGTGATCGGTGGAAGCTTGGCAAGAAGGCGGGTTCAAGGATCATTTCTGACTCTGATAAACTTTGGGGACCTATCTTATTAAATTATGATTTGGACCTAATATTTACACTTTTGAACTAAATGTTTTGAACAACCAATTTTGAGATTGGCTTTGAGTGATAAATGACTATCTTTTGCTATACTTGTGTGCGATACCAATCCAATAGTAATGCCCCGAGAACTTGATTAAGTCTTCCACTGTACCGAGATTTGGGGGTGTTACAGATTGGTATCAGAGTTCAAGGTTATAGAGAATTAGGTATTTTATAAACCCTAAACTATAACCACTTTTTAAGAAAATTGATCCTTGACCGACGCACGCCCGCTTGCCAAGCCGAAGCTTCTTAATTGATTATGGTATGAACTGCGAATTGAATTATGAGATGATCTGTTTAGGGATATTTTGAACTGATTATGGAAACATTATGATTTGGAGATATGATTATTGATCTTGGGAAATGAGATGTGATAATTGAGATATTACGGAATTTGAATTGAGTAAACGGTATATTATGATTTTGGAATTTGGAACTTGATTGATTTGATATGGGATACAGATGACTAAGAACACATTAAACGAATTGATTGATAAGATGATTGATGAGATGTTTAGGGCTAATTTGATAACGGTTTGATTGAACACTAGATTAAGCGTGTGCCCTGTTAGTAGACGATTTAAGTCTGTCTATCTTAGTAGTTCACTATAAGCATTTCACATGTTTATACACACACAGTAAGCATGTCCTCATGCTTACGCATACCCTATAAGCATCTCTATATGCTTATGCACGCCCTATAAGCATGTCCTCATGCTTATACATGTACAGAAAACATGTCCTCATGCTTTTGCACGCGCTATACCTTTCACAGAGTGTGGAGTCCCAAACCTTAAATCTATAACACTTCGCTTATATTAAGCAGTTGCCTTGGGTATATCCCAAAACAATAAAGAAGAAAACTTTGTATGAATATACACAAATACGTGGGATTTATTGGAATGTATTTGGAAGATTAAAGTGAACAAATGAACACAGAATGTGATAACCAATAATTCAACACTATTTATCAATAATGCGGATACTCTCAAAGTATCATGATTACGCAATTTCCTTGCGTAATCTCACCACTTGATTTAAAACTTGCACATTAGTAGTGGTTGTGAAAATGATTTGGGAATATAAAGGAAATGGTACTATTATAACTGAGTCAGGGAGCCACAAACGAGGCCTTTTGTCTCGTGAACATGAGTTCCACAGTTAAGTTTTGATGAACATGAGTCTAAAACGCGTTAAAGTTAATGAAGCATGTAAACTGGTGTGTTGGTATCGTGTGTGTGTCATGTTCACGTGTTTTGCATCTTATCATGTTTATGTGCCCTTGATCATAACTAGATGATGAATTATAATGATTTTGATGATGTCGATTGGTGATGGTCTCGTGTCACGATTTTGAGTCGAAACTTTTGTAAACCGTTGTTTTATTCTTTAGAATTGTCAAACAAGTGGTAATTGGTTTTGATTATAAATAATGAGTTCATGTCCGTAAGTGTTTTAATGATATGTGAAACCAGTAAGTGTATTCAGATACTAAATGGGACTGACGTGTGATTATTTGGTTAACGTGGAGTCATTGGTATGAATTACGTGCAAATCCCTTCTCTGGAAGCATCACCGATGATGCCCATGAACATATAGACAACGTCGAATACATTGTCAGCCTATTCAAAATTCCCAGAGTCTCACACGATGCTATCATGTTACGAGCCCCAACAACAACCCACCTCTTCTGCCACAACAAAGAAACCAGAATCATCATCAAAGCCAAAGAAAAAGAAGAAGAAGACCGATGTTCTCTCATGGCTAGATGAAGACACAACCGAAGAATATGACTGGTTTTCTAGACTTGTTGATGCCACCCCCTCATTACCAGAAGGTCAAGAAATGGTAGATGGCCGTACAATGGAGCATGTAAAGCTTATTAAGGAAAAGTTCAACGTGAAGAAGATGACTAAGGCAGAGTTGAAGCGAATCAAGAATGATGCATTTCAACTACTTAAAGACAGCTCAGAAAGTGAAATTGAAGTTGAATATCATCTAGATAACATTGCACGAGCCATGTCTAACAACATTGATTGGCTCAATCCTGAATTAAACATCGACTTCACCAGACCAGAGAAAGCTCCATATTACACTGACTGGACCAAACCTCTACCTACCATTGGCCGACCGGATCAACCCAAGATTCCATTCCGCTATTTCTTCAACAATGACCTTAAGTTTCTTCTACACGGTAGCGATGTCTCCAAGAAATACGCTACATCACTCACACTCCCTTTCCCGGCAGCAATATACTCCAACAACATAGCCATCGAGGAATACACCACACACATGTTTGCTAACAAAGTGGAAAATTACGACATCAATGCATTGTATGGGATTCATCATTGGCCTGAATGCCAAAGAATCTACTACAAAAGCTGCCAGGTTGTTAAGTCGAAGAAGGAAGTGTTTAGTGATAAACGGATCGTTGCTATTCAACATGTTTCTTTGTCGACAAAGTGGGACTACACATTCCTTTAACAAAATTGTGGTCAAACGACAAGATGAAGAGGAATATGACTTCTGTGAAGCGGATTTTCTGAGATTGTCTCTCAACGACATGGAAGATATGTATCTTGCAATGGTACAAGGATGAATGCGACAATTCTCTACTATTATCCAACGCGAGTACATCAAGTCATTACTAATCTTCATCAGAAGCATCGTGATCCAAGAACATATAGACATATTCACTTGCGTTATCATACCAGAAGCGCGTTAATCTCACAAAACCACATCTCGATCTTCCCGACATAAACCAACTTGCTCAGTACACCCTTATCAAGAAACCATTTGGGGTAGTCTATAGAAGTAAACTACACCACAATTGCTTCATGGCGTGCAAAGACTACACAGTGTTGGGATCACACATTGAAGAAAGTCAGGGCGTTTAGCTTATCCGTTAAAGGAGATACATGAAGGCATAGGGTCCCAGAAGAGATGAAATTCAGGGAAAGAATGATGTTAAGAAGATCATCAAGCGGATTGATGAAAGGTTGTTTAGGCGGGATCAGTTTAGAACATTGGAGAGTTTCGTTGGTGGTCGTCCAAGCATATCTCTCACAGGCTATCAACGTCCAGAACGCATTCCCGGAGTTATTGCTGGATTACCCTAATCTCCTGGTACCCATTGATCTATGTTCTCTTATCATATTGGATGTGTGATTTAAATTTTGACTATGGCTTGTGCACATATAACAGTGTACAACCCGTACTTGTAATGAAAGGACCCTGTGGTACGCTTCGGTGCCACAATCCTATAAAAGGAGCGAAAGCTTCTTACTTTTGAGTAAAACTAATCAAAACTTTCAATTTTCAAAGTTTTGCTCAAAAGGACAAGTACTTCCCCTTATGTTTTTCAAAACCTCAAAAGTTTACATCACTTGTTGAGGGGGAGTATTTGCTTAAAAACTTTGCTCACAAAATTGTTCTTTGTGGTAATCTTCCCGCAAAACTCGAAATGGACATATTCGATATCAAATTTCGTCAAAAATAACATTTATATGCCATTTTTGAGGGGTAGAAAAATTTATGTGATAAGAAATATGTTGTGAATTTTCAATGAATCGTCATGCTAAAAAGACTTAACCAATGAATTGATGAGATCTTAAATGTTAGTAACTCGAAAAGACTTGTCCGGGATGGGTAATAATTTCAAGCTAGTTCACTAGTGATGTAACGTGTCTCGCAAGGCTTGTCTTAGTAGAATGTACCATTCGAGAAACTCTTGATAGACATGAACTTTGATGGGTTTGACAACCTTTCGAGGTTTGTCCACACCTTCAAGGTAGTTATTAGAACTAGTTGTCACCTAAAAGCTGACAATGCAACTCTTTAACTATACAACGTGACCGTGTCTCGCGGGGGATTGTCTATCGTGAGTTGATCAATTCAAAAGTGCGCGCTCTTCCCTCACCGTGCATATTTCTGTCAAAATACTTAAGCACGTGTGGAGGGGGAGTATTTCTGCAAAATCCTAAACTCTCAACAGTGGTACTAAAAGCTTTTATTCATAACCACTGTGAGAGATTTACAAAAGAAATTGGTTTTATGGTAACATAGGTTAGTCATGGAGTTATAAGGTGACTAAGGTTAGCAATAACCGTCCTATGATCCGCCAGAGCCGGAGGGATCTACCCAAGGACACCACCAATAATTAGAATTTAGAAGTCCTTAGGTATGATTATAAAAAAGGAGAAAATGAGAATCAGAGAAAGAAGGAGTTGAAGAATTAAAAAGAAAAGTAAAGAAAAGGGTGAAAAGAAATAGCCCTCCAGATTATTCAACTTAGGGCAGACACTGGGTTCAATTCATCTGCTACTGGTTGTCACTTGATGACACCGGTATTGAAGATCAAAGTCGTCATGGACCCAGTGACGCATGCACTAAACCTCCTTAGCCACTCAAGTTTCTCTCAACAGAAGCTTGTTTCATTCTCACAAGGAACCCTACGTAAACTATCGGCTTTCTCTTAGAGATTGCTGGTATTGAAGAAGGAGACCCTTTCCCTAGTCTTCGCTCAGGAAAACCAAAGCGCACTATTGAGTCTAAAGCCACGAGATTCATCAAAAGATCTCTTAGGAACACTTGACATTTCATCACTTGTCGTTCAACAATAAGGACGCAAGTGAATCATTATCGAGTCCTACACAGATCTTAGCAATCTGTCGAGAACATTTATGAGAGGTCACACATGTGATCCTCAGTGATTGAATGGAAACTCCTGCCAGGGTCAACATCAACAGCCCTGACAGCAGGTCACTTCGTACCCTTGTGGGTTACGCTAGTGTCTCAAACGGTCTACAGTCGTGGGGTGATGCTTCGGTGTACCTCAGCGACTCATCTGAACTGTAGGTGTACTTCGGTACATAGCGTTATCTCACTTGTGGGACTCCAGTTCAGAAACAGCCTTTGTGAGAATTAGAGTAGTGTTTTCACACTATGCTGTTAACACACTCGAAGTTCAAACTTGTAAGCGCTGGATTATTTCTAACCCATGTTTTTATGTTTTCTTCTTATGGATGCTCGCTGGTGGAAAAGATCGTGCAGATTCTCCACATGCTCATACCAACATCAATTGAAGTTCTCTCAAAAGGCAACACAAAGTCAGAATGATTCTTCGTCAAAGCCAAAGAATCTACAAAGTTTAAAGAGAACTTTATCAGTACTGAAATCCAACGTTAAAGAGCGTGTGAGCATGTTGGAGAAAGACGTGGAGACACTGGAGCAACAAAGCGGACCTGATGCAGATAATCACAACATACTATCACTACCATCACAAAGAACAAAGATCAAAGAACAAAGAAAATGATGACGTCAAAGCTGAAAAACTTCAAAGCAAACAAGATCCCTATACTGGGGAGATTGTTGGAATCAAGACACTTCTTCTCACAAGAAAGAAGAATGACAGAAGACGTCAAAGCTACTATTACATCAGCACCTACAACGTTATCACTCATATCATTATCACCAACCACTTAGGGGGAGATTATTGGAGTCACTACTAAACTAATTCAAGTGTTAGTAATTAATATGTAATGGTTAGCTTAATTAGGCTTTTATGTTAGTATTAAAGTCAAGGCTTATGTAGAAAGCCCATAAGCCTTGGCCCATGTCCAATAAGGAAAGGAAGGGACTAGGAGTGTTTCCCTAGCTCTCTCTCCTATATAGCCTGTAAACCTTCTTTGAAGGGTGGTTGTTATTTTCTCTCAATACTCATGCATAACATTTCTTATATTCCTACGCGTATAGTTTGATCTTGTTCAACCGATCACTTTCTATCTCATTTCTTCTTATTGATGCTTGTGTTACATAAATGGGAACCTAACAAGGCCAATTGCCTAGGAGATATGACCAACTGACCCTAGGTGAGCGGACTGAGACGGGAAGGGTAAGATATGACCAACTGACGACCCTTTCTACTTGTGCGATTTGACCAACTGATCACCTACCGTTTGGATGAACTTAAGAATTAGGGGGTGAGTGTTTAAGTTGTTAACGCCTGGGCACTCACTATTATAAATCTAGCATGTAGCGGTACTTAATGACTTGGCTTAGGGGACCAGGAACAACATGACTTATGAGGGGACACCTGACTTCTCCTGTGGTGGCATATTTGCTGATAGGTAGGGCGAATTGACCAAATGCTATCCTCTCGACTTTGACCCCACATGAAGTAATTGGAAGTAAGTAGACGTAGACATAACTAGCTAGGAGGAATAACTAGGTTAGCACCACTATCCTCTATGATTATCTTTGCCTTTATTTTCTATTTTCTGCTTTAGTAGTTAATTAATTAATTCCTTATTGAAACCATAATTAAAATCTGTGACACCTAGACTTAGTAATAATCCAACACACATAGCTCTTGGGACGACCTCGGCTTTACCGAATACTACACTACACGTGACCGGGTACACTGCCCGTTAGTGCATTAGGGTAGACCATAGGTATAACGAGACTTTATAAATATTAAAACCTGTTCAGTAAAACCTGCATCAAGTTTTTGGCCCCGCTGCCGGGGAGTTATATTTGGATTAATATTAAGTCTTTCATTTTCGTTTTGTTTTAAACTTTTCTATAATTCTCACGATCATTATTCGAGTTTTCAGGTACCATGGAAGTTGTTAACATCGATGACCTCACTCTTGAGGAATATTTGGCATTAACAAGGGAAGAACAAGGACCAGGAATTGTTAGGTCGGCTATCGCAGAAGATGCTCAATTCGAAATCAAACCTCAATTCATGAAGGAATTACGTGCAAATCCCTTCTCTGGAAGCATCACCGATGATGCCTATGAACATATAGACAACGTCGAATACATTGTCAGCCTATTCAAAATTCCCAGAGTCTCACACGATGCTATCATGTTACGAGTATTCCCTATTTCTCACACCGATGATGCCCATGAACATATAGAAACGCCCACAACATCCCTCGTTTCTCCCTTTTTCTTCTCACGGTGAACACACCCATCTTCTTGTATAATTATTTTCTTTTATTGATTCGTATATATAATAAGGTGGTGTTTTTCGTGGGTGTAAAAGTATTAAAACAAGTTCTAAAATCGTATTGATAAGCATACGTATGGTAAACCTTTGAAAAACGAGATTTATAAAACGAAAACAAGGTGTCGTGTGGTAAGAATGGGTATACGAAAAGTTTATTTGGTCTTGATGCTTATTCGAATTTATTTTTGGTCTCGAATGGGTTAGAAAACTATTTTAAAAACGTTCGTGTGGTGATAGCAATTAGTTTCGGATTTGTTGTAGTCTCGGATCTATTTTTGTCTCGAGTTATTTTGGGTCTCGGCATCATATGTTCGGATTAGTGTGCTAGAGTATCCAGAATCGGTGTTGGTTAGTTTTGGAATGTGAAAGGTAGTCATGTTATGGTGCGTGGAATACGGGTCGGGTCGAAGTACCCGTGGCTGCCCTTTTGATTTGTTTGGGTCACGTACGAGTCGGGTTAGATTCGACAGAAACGGGTCAGGATATATATTGTTTTGTGACTGATGGGTTGCTTGTTATTTTGGGATCTTGGGGTGACAAACTCAAGAAATATAAATAACTTTATACTTAAATACTAATGGGTTATATTAATGCTAATAGATTTTGTGTTGATAAACAAGTAAATGGGACGGTTATTGATTACCAAGTTTTGGTTGAAAAAGGGCATCTAGAATCAGTTTAGTAAATTATTAGACGATGAATATTTATTGAACGTTGGATAACTTGGTCAATTAGAACGAAACGAATATAAAGTATGTTAGACACGAACGAATAGTGAACGAGTTACTTATAAGACGACGATATACACCTAACTATGTGATTAATAAATGGATAAAGTATAATTCGTACTTCGTTATAAATTATAAGGTTTAACACGGTTTATGAATTAAGAATGACATTAGATACCCGAGATATATTGGTTATGAGTTATATTATATTAAATGTTTTGGCTTGAACAAGTATAAAGTATTAGATCGGAAGGGGAGTTTAATATATTTGTTTCGTGATATGATTGAATGTTCTATTTTCTCATATTAACTAATTACGACATGTTTTGATGTATGAATTGTTAACAAATACGGTTTTATTTAGTTAAAAACCCTTATTAGCTACGATAATACTTGTGTTTTATAATACAAAATATATTTTATAACTTTTGAAAACGGTTATATTGAATAGTATGTGTACTCTACTAAACGTTTTGGTTTAAATGAGTTAATATATTCCTTTTGATAAGCTTAAACATTATTTTTCGCATTTTTAACGATAATGAAATATATACTATACATTGATGACGAGTACGGTTTCATTTATAAACCTTTATTTACTTCGATAATAACTCATGTTTTATTTCACATGCTAGCTTTTATAAACTTGTTGGGAAATATTAGTTTGATAATATATCTATTGAAGTCGTTATTGACTTGGAAACATTGGAATAAAACGAACGTGTCACTTTAGTACACTATCTACTATACATTATGAAGTAATTCGGGTAAACTTGTACGATTATGAATAACGATTGAGATCCTTTATTAATGAGCGATAAATGGGAACTTGCCTTTTATTATTGAACATGTACGTTTGGGAATTATTGGGTAGATTGCTGAAACTTATCAATTAACCTATTATGTTACATAAATTTTGCGTCATTTCCTAGTCCTTGACTAGCTTAAAGTATTCAAGTATTTCTTGACTATGTCAATGTCTTTTCCTTTTTTGGCGGGAGTTATGGTCGTATGTCTGATTGGTCGATGTCTACTCTTCTTTCGCGTGAGTTGTACGTTGCGTCTATGTTTCTTACACACCGAAAATTTTAAACTAAACTTTTGAGATATTAATTATGAACTTTTGAGAACGATAATGCACTTTTGAAAGTAACGCCATGAATGATCACGAAAACCACAACACATTACTTTCTAGTGGTTTCTTTATCGTATGAGCTGTATTCTAAGAATATCGTATACGCATTAGTTTTTCGTCAAACTATTCTATGTACATGTCGTACGTTCTTTTGGATGCCATGGAGATTAACTTTAGATGCCAGTCGTGTCAATAGTGAATAGTGCATTGTTGTGCCGTGATTACCTGTTATCTTCTGCTAATATTTATTCGTGTATTGCTGTGGCTAAGTTTAGTTTCATTGCCCCACCCTTATATAAATTTTAACTACGTTTTGAACTATTTTGGGGTGAGAATCATGCTACTGTTTTTGGACCGTTAAAACTATTTGGAATTTGCTTATTGCTTGACTGAGTAGATAAATGTGCGATAGTTGTTGCCTTAGTCTAGGTTTAACCGTGCCTAACTAAGAATAGACTTCTATCTCGACCTAGCCCGCGGTTGGTAACTGTTCTAGAGGTTGCCACGACAGTGCTGGACTAGAGTCGCAGGGGCCCGAGTAAGTGATTATATGGTTGGTGATCCG
>OU343224.1:1599656-1701589 GCA_910596185.1 Chrysanthemum makinoi
TTGTAAGCATCTTGATCTCATTTGGCATTTTACGCGGTAAAAGCAGGTTATAAGTTTCAATCGTAAGTTTATGTTTATTAGTCCATTAAGTTAAAATAAACCATAATATCGGTTACTTGTTCTCTAATTTGTAGTTAGCTAAAATTTTAATTCTGAGTTAATTTATTAAACCTGCCATTTCTTAGTTTAATTATGTTATTGTCTTTGTTTAATGTTTCTTTAGTTCTATTAGATGATAATTTAAGGTATGTGTCGATTCTTGAGGTCTAAATCACAGTGAAACTCTTTGTAAAGTACCAAAACAGTCTTGTTAAGGTGTGTTTGGTTTACCTAGTTCCTTGTATTAGAAGTTGTGCAGTCCTGTTTTTTGGTTGTTCTAAGTTACACTTGGTCTAAATAAATCATCTCGACAAGAAAAACTGTGCTCATTAGACAGAAAGTCAAAATACTCTTTTATCTCACACCATTTGATAACTGTTTGGATTTTGAGTTGCAAGAATCATCCTGATGTAGCTTGTAAGTTGTTACCATAGCTTAATTTCATCTTATATGACTTTTAATAACATAATAAATCATTAGAATAGATCATAAGTTCACATAAGTCAAACTAGTTTATTTTTATAAAAGTCAAATTTCCTTTATGTAGTTTTTGAATAAAATTAATATTTTATTTGTGTGTTTATTATTAATAATTAGCTTAAACCCTTTTGGGAAATTAATATTTAACTGCTAAAGAAAATTAGAAAAATAAAAGCTTATAACCACTTGGCTTATAAAGTGCTTATTATTAAGCTTGTTTTGAGGACCCTTTCTGAAAAATGCCCTGCACCACCAAAACAGTGGCCATAACCACCACTTTGGTGGGTCCCAACCCACACCAGTGAACCCCACTGGTGGTTCTTGGTTCCTTCCCACTCACCACCCAGCTGACTATCAAATTCAACCAAGCTTTTGAGCTTAAGCTCTGTGGACCCCACCCTTAGATAAGCCTTAATTCTGTCCCATTTTCTGAAATTAACTAGTTTAACTTTGCTTAATTCTTGGCTTAAACTGCTTTTCAGAAGTTTAGGATGGTTGGAATAGGTTAGTATTTAGTTAATATAGCATACCCTAGCTTATGTGTTAATTTGGTGGTCAATTGTGGATTTTAGCTTATTTTGAATTGCTTATTGATAAGCAGTTGCCCGCGGCGATTGCTTTCCTCCACATAAGCATATGTTTTTATATTTTTCATAGACTTAGAATAATATTTTAGCATTTTCCTGAATTTTTCAGATTTTCCTTCACTTTTAGTATTTTTCTTTATTTTAACTAGTTTTTAATCCTTTTTAAATAGCTTTTAATACTAATAAATCAGAAAAATCTTTAAAAAATATGTTTTCAATTTTCCTAGATTAAGATAAATATAAAAATCCTAAAAAGTATTTTTCCATAATTTTCTTGGTTTAATTAGTATTTTCTAGCATTTTAATTAGCTTTAAATAGTATTAAATTAATAATAAATATATAAAAAGTCTAAAAAATATATTTTCAGTTTTAAAATAAGTTTTATCATATTTTAGATTTTTATAAGTTATAATTTCATTTTTCTAGGTTAATTATGTATTTTCTTGTATTTTAGTGCATTTTAAATACTTAATAAATAGTTTTTAATTAATAATAATTAAATAAATAGTTTTAAAAATAATTTTCTTTTTCTTATAATTTTCTTTTATTATTAGGATTGTAAAAATATCATTTTCATATTTGTAGGCTTTTTATTTCTTTAAAACTCATTTTATTTTGTGCGTTTCGTAATTTTATTTAAGCGTCGTTTTAGGTTTTAAGCGTTCATCATTTTAAAAATAGTGATAGCGTTTATTTAATATATTTTATCTTTTATTTTCTTTAATTTGCATTTAAGTCGCTGTAATTTGTAGATCTTTTCTTTAGGTAATTATCCATCCAAAACCTTATTGATCACTATCCTTAGTGATCATTCTATCATCTGAAGTTGTTTAAACACCAATTCATCCTCCGTGGGACTTAACGACCCGGGGAATCCCCTATATTCCTCTGATCTTAAATTGCATTGGTGTGTGAACTGTTTTGAGTTTCTTACGGTTGGTCATTCACAAGTGGCTAGCTTGCGTGAGATAACTTGACGGTTCGGCATCGATCACTCACACTCTATGGTCCACTGGATAGCTTATAAAGAGCTTGTGAAAAAGCTGAAAAACCACTGAGTATGACTCAATGTATGCTGAATCAAAATGGGACAAACAAAAAACTCTTAGCAGACCTATCAAATAAGCTATAGATTGAAAAATAAGAACTGGAACCTTGAGACAGCTAGGTGAGCTTCTCAAAAAGCTAATGTACACAGCTAATACCACTAATGAGTTTTGTGAGAGCTTGTGAAATGGACTATATCAACCGTACGCAGGCATGTTTTCAGAAAAGGACTTAAAATAAGCTAATGAATAAGCAGTTAATAAGCTAATTAAAAGTGAACTATTATTTTTCTAATTAAGTTAAGTAGCAAAAGTTTAATATCCCAAAAGCTTATATCCTAAATCTTAATAGTAAGATCATAAGAAAATCACCAAGTTTATTCAAAAACTGCAATTTGTAAATTTTGACTTTTTAAATTATGAAGCAGTTTGACTTTTATGAGATTTGGCTTGATTCTACTTAATGATTATGATATATTAAGATAAATTAAGACTAGATTAAGCTGAGTATACTAATTATGCACCAACATAAAGCATTTGAACTTGAAAATCCTTGACAGTTAACTGTCAAGGGATTGGATTTGTAGTTTTGACTTTTTATCAAATGAGGCCTAGTTTTTATGGTTTAAATGAGATATTAGGACCTAATATGACTTATAGCAAACAAAAACAAAGGCTTGAATAAACTCTAACATGGTTTAAACAGTGAATACAAACACTACTTTAGTAAACTGTTTTTAGCTTTTTATCACTAAAACAAGATTTTAATCCAAGAAAGCTATTAATTATATTGCATTAACTATATTTAGACATATTTAAGCTAATATTAACAGTACTTTAACACTTATACTTAAGATTGCAAATTTTTAAGAAATGCTTACAATTTGTGTTTATGCACAAAAATGAGAACTGAGGATCAGTACTACTTCCAATAGCTTTACATAAAGCTCTAAACCAAGGCCATCCAATATCAACCCTGCTCCAGCTGTGAATATCATTTCCATGGGATTTTTTTATTTTTCAACTATTTATTTGGTATTTTTGGTAATTTTTGCTTTTTGCTTCTAAACAGAGTTTTAAGTTTTCTAATAGCTTGAATAAGCTATCTAGGAGCTTACATGAACTTATTCAGTCCAAGATAACATCTATAAACAACATTTGAACTTATTGAAATTTTGAACAAAAGTAGAATTTTGCATAAACTGAATTGGAACTTGATACTGAAATTAATGTTTCACAAAAGCTTTATTATATAATAAAAACTTGAAATCTGAGTTTAAATGCTAAAACATACACTGGAATTTAAAAGTAAGCTAAAACGACATAGAAACTTAAAAATTACACTTGATATCTTGCTACATTGCTTCTCTTCTCATCTTTATAGACTTTTGAGACTCTGTCGACATCCCTGAGCATTTCCAACCTTATTTCAACCATTGGATTGGTCAAAGTCATCAGAATCGTCCATTTGGAGTTTTTGGCGCCAAAATAGTCTTTAGCAGGTTTTTTGCATTAATGAGGTTTGGGAGATAGTGGAGGTGGAAGGGTAGTGGGTAGACAGCTTGGGAGAGGTGATAGGCGGTGGTGGTGAGGTGGAGAGGTGGGGAAAACCACCGGTTTTGGTTTCGCGCTTGTTGTGAAGGAGATGAGCAGTAGTAGTTGTTTGGGTGGGGGTTTGACCATTTGACCGTGGGATATTATAAGTGGAGGGTCCAAAATGGGGGTCCGCGGTATTGGCAGTCTATTTGATTTGGATGGGCTCAAAATACAAAAGGCCATTTGGTAGTTTAATAATACAAGGACTAACTTTGCAATTCGACCAAAGTTAAGGGACCAAACCTGTAAATTTTCCAAAGTTAACACAAGGACCATTATTGCCATTCTTAAATAGTACAAGGACCATAGTTGATTATTTTCTATTTTTAAATATCCAAGGACCATTTATGACAATTTTAAAAGTTTAGGGACCTAAGTTGTAATTTTGCAAAAGATTTATTCAAGGACCATTTTTGACAACTTAGAATATTTCAGGGACCTTGAATAACATTTTTCTTTATTTTGATTTACCAGGGACTGTTTTTGACAACTTTTGAAACTTGGGGACTAAAGCGCCAATTATGCAAACTTGATCGTTTTCATCTGATTTGGATATTTTTGCATTTAAAACACATAAAACACTTATTTGTGATATTTTCATCATTTTGATGCATTTCTGAGTGTTTTCAGATGTTTTGGCATTCTAAACAGTACAAAAATGATGAGTATTTTGACACTCATCATAGTCTCGGATCTATTTTTGTCTCGGGTTATTTTGGGTCTCGGCATCATATGTTCGGATTAGTGTGCTAGGGTATCTAGAATTGGTATTGGTTAGTTTTGGAATGTGAAAGGTAGTCATGTTAAGGTGCGTGGAATCACGGTGCAGGTTGAAGTACGTGGCATGCCTTTGATTTGTTTGGGTCGCGTCGAGTGGGTTAGATCCGACAGAAACGGGTCAGGATATATATTGTTTTGTGACTGATGGGTTGCTTGTAATTTAGGGATCTTGGGGTGACAAACTCAAGAAATATAAATAACTTTATACTTAAATACTAATGGGTTATATTAATGATAATATATTTTGTGTTGATAAACAAGTAAATAGGACGGTTATTGATTACCAAGTTTTGGTTGAAAGCGGGCATCTAGAATCAGTTTAGTAAATTATTAGACAATGAATATTTATTGAACATTGGATAACTTGGTCAATTAGACCGAAACGGATATAAAGTATGTTAGACACGAAGTTACTTATAAGACGGGACGATATACAACTAACTATGTGATTAATAAATGGATAAAGTATAATTCGTACTTCATTATAAATTATAAGGTTTAACACGGTTTATGAATTAAGGATGATATTAGATACCCGAGATATATTGGTTATGAGTTATATTATATTAAATGTTTTGGCTTGAACAAGTATAAAGTATTAGATCGGAAGGGGAGTTTAATATATTTGTTTCGTGATATGCTTGAATGTTCTATTTTCTCATATTAACTAATGACGAGATGTTTTGATATATGAATTGTTAACAAATACGGTTTTATTTAGTTAAAAACCCGTATTAGCTACGATAATAACTTGTGTTTTATAAATACAAAATATCTTTTATAAACTTTTGATAACGGTTATATTGATTAGTATGTGGTACTCTACTAAACGTTTTGGTTTAAATGAGTTTAATATATTCCTTTTGCGATAAGCTTAAACATTATGTTTTCGCATTTTAACCGATAATGAAATATATTACTATACATTGATGACGAGTACGGTTTCATTTATAAACCTTTATTTACTTCGATAATAACTCATGTTTTATTTCACATGCTAGCTTTTATAAACTTGTTGGGAAATATTAGTTTGATAATATATCTTATTGAAGTCGTATTGACTTGGAAACATTGGAATAAATGAACGTGTCAATTTTAGTACGCTATCTACTATACATTATATGAAGTAATTTCGGGTAAACTTGTACGATTATGAATAACGATTGAGATACCTTTATTAATTGAGCGATAAATGGGAACTTGTCTTTTATTATTGAACATGTACGTTTGGGAATTATTGGGTAGATTGCTGAAACTTATCAATTAACCTATTTATGTTACATAAATAGTTGTCGTCATTTCCTAGTCCTTGACTAGCTTGAGTATTGTCAAGTATTTCTTGACTATGTCAATGTCTTTTCCTTTTTGGGCGTGAGTTATGGTGCGTATGTCTTGATTGGTCGATGTCTACTCTTCTTTCGTGAGTTTATGCGTTGCGTCTATGTTTCTTACCACCACACGAAGCGTTAAAACTAAACTTTTGAGATATTAATTATGAACTTTTGGGAACGATAATGTAGTTTTGAAAGTAACGACATGAATGATCCACGAAAACCACAACACATTACTTTCTAGTGGTTTCTTTATCGTATGAGCTGTATTCTAAGAATATCATTATGCGCATGGGTTAGCGTCACAACTATTCTATGTACACGTAAATGCGTTCTTTTGGATGCCATGGAGATTAACTTTAGATGCCAGTCGTGTCAATAGTGAATAGTGCATTTATGTGCCGTGATTACTGTTATCTTACGCTAATATTTATTAGGTATTCTTTGTGGCTAAGTTGAGTTTCATTGCCCCACCCTTATATATGTTTTAACTACATTTTGAACTATTTTGGGGTGAGAATCATGCTATTGTTTTGGACCGTTAAAACTATTTGGATTTGCTTATATGCTTGGTGAGTAGATAGATGCGCGATAGTTGTTGCCTTAGTCTAGGTTTAACCGTGCCTAACTAAGAATAGACTTCTATCTCGACCTAGCCGGGGTTGGCAAGCTGTTCTAGAGGTTGCCACGATAGTCTGGACTAGAGTCGAGGGGCCGAGTAAGTGATTATATGGTTGGTGATCGGGTAGGATGCGTGCGTGTGCAAGCGGTATTATTCTATCTAGGTCTTGCATAGCAAATCAACTCTTATTGGTCCACTATGATTTTGTTGAACTTAAACCTATGAACTCACTAGCGTAGTAGTGACCTTTTAGCATGATTTCTCAGAATTTGAGAGATGTATGGAATCACGTGTCGGTGGAAGCTTGGAAAGAAGGCGGGTTCAAGGATCATTTCTGACTCTGATAAACTTTGGGGACCTATCTTATTAAATTATGTTTTGGGCCTAATATTTACACTTTTGAACTAAATGTTTTGAACAACCAATTTTGGGATTGGCTTTGAGTGATAAATGACTATCTTTTGCTATAATTGTGTGCGATACCAATCCAATAGTAACGCCCCGAGAACTTGATTAAGTCTTCCGCTGTACCGAGATTTGGGGGTGTTACACTTCATCTCCCATCTGTCTACTTTCAAAGGCAACATCTACAAAATCTTGGCTAGGGCACCGTCGTCTCTCACATTTAAACTTTCAAACCATAACCAATCTTGCACGATACAAACTTGTTGAAGGTCTCCCAAGATTTTGGTATTCTAAAGATCACCTTTGCCTAGCTTGTGAACAAGGGAAAAGCACTCGTGCTCATTTTCCTTCAAAGGTGGAACACAGCTCGTAGCATGTGCTTCATCTTCTTCACATGGATTTGTGTGGCCCGATGCGCGTGCAAACGATTAATGGCAAACGCTACATTTTGGTAATTGTAGATGACTAATCAAGATGGACTTGTGTTTATTTTCTTCGAAATAAAGATCAAGCTCCACAGATGATCATCACCTTTCTCACGAAAATTGAAATTCAGCTCCGGAATACGATCGGACAAATCGAGCAGGACAAAGGAAGAATTTGTGAATCAAACTCTTCGTGCATTTTATGAGAAAGTAGGAATTGAGCATCAAACATCTATTGCACGAACACCAGAACAAAACGGTGTAGTTGAAAGACGAAACCGTACGTTAGTGGAAGCTGCAAGAACAATGTTAATTAATGCTAAACTTCCAGATTACTTATGGGCTGAAGCCGTGTCAACTGCATGCTACACTCAAAATCGTTCAATGATTATCAAACGCTACAACAAAACACCTTTTGAGCTTATCCATAACCGAAAACCGAATCTCAAACACTTTCATGTATTTGGATCTCTTTGTTATCTGAATAATGATCGTGATGAATTTGGTAAGCTCAAAGCCAAAGCTGACATTGGAATCTTTGTTGGATATTGTGAAAACTCTAAAGGTTACCGGATCTGGAATCGTCGTACACGAGAGATTATGGAAACGATTCATGCAAATTTCGATGAGCTTACAGAGATGGCTGAGCATAACGACTTGGAACGGTCATAACCGTTTAAACTTCCTCAAACCCCATTATCAGGTGAACCCGGTTCACAACTTACTCGGCGTCAAATGGAACGACCATTTGCTCATCGTTTAGTGATGATATTGATGAATGTGCTCCCAACATTTGTATCAAATGTTTTTTGCTCAACCTAATCAAAATCCAATACGATACACCGCTACAACAACTCTTGTTGAGGAAGCACCACCAGCTTGATTCTCCAACAACAGTTGAACAAACCGCATCAATGACGAACGGTGATGATCTTGAGAACAATGAAGTACCCCCACCGCAGATTATGATCCAAATGCGTTCTTCAATCGTTTGCTAATGAAACTACCACACGATGTTGCGGAATCATCTACAAGCCATTTGAATTCTCCTATCTTGAGAATGTATATCAACATCAACCTTCCACACATCGTTGGACGAAAGACCATCCTCTTGTAACATTATTGGTAACCGAATCAACCGGTCGTAACTAGACAAAGTCTTCACACGAGCGGTGAACATTGCATTTAGGCACTCACATGCGCCAATCGAACCTAAAAACATTAAAGATGCAATGACAAAAGACAACTGGATTGAATCCATGCAAGAAGAACTCAATCAATTTAAACGTCTTGAAGTATGGGAATTGGTTGAAAGACCAACAGGGGTCTACGTCATTGGTCTCAAATGTATTTGAAAAAACAAATTGGATGCTGAAGGAACCGTAATCAGAAATAAGTCACATCTGGTGGCTAAGGGTTATAGACAGGAAGAGGGTATTGACTTTGAAGAATCATTCGCTCCTGTTGCTCGTCTTGAGGTTGTACGGATTTTTCTGGCGTTTGCGGCTCACATGGACATCACCGTTTATCAGATGGATGTCAAAGCTGCTTTTCTCAATGGACAACTGAAAGAAACGGACTATGTTAGCCAGCCAGAAGGATTCGTTGATCCAGAGTTCCCTAATCATGTCTACAAACTAAAGAAGGCTCTCTACGGTCTCAAACAAGCCCCTCGGGCGTGACGCTGATCACGCAGGTTGCTTAGATTCTCGGAAAAGTACTTCAGGGGCTCTACAATTTCTTGGTGATAAACTGGTGTCATGGCAATCGAAGAAGCAGGATTGTACATCGATGTCCTCAACAGAAGCAGAATATGTAGCCATGTCGGCGTCTTGTGCTCAAGTCATTTAGATGAGAACACAAAACAAAGTCTATGGTTACGTATTTGACAGAATCCCGATGTACTGCGATAATCGAAGTGCTATTGCGATCTCGTGCAACTCTGTTCAACATTCGAAATCAAAGCACATCGATCTTCGATATCATTTCATCAAGGAGCATGTGGAAAAGGGTACCGTTAAATTATACTTTATGGGTCTGAATACCAATGGCGGATCTTCTCACCAAAGCCTTAGCTCTCGCTAGGTTTCTTGAGTTGGTCCACCGGATTGGTATGCGGTGTTTGACTCCAGAGGAACTGGATGAACATTTAAAACAATCTTAAAACCAGTCAAACACCAAAACCTCGTTTGTAAATATTTTCAAAAAAAAAATACAAAAATATAAAATTTGATAAAATTCAAAAATATTCTCCTATCTAATTTCTTTCTCACATGGCAAGTACAAATCTTCCGTCAACACTTTACTTTTTCAAAATTCAGTATTTTCTCGGTCAAGTGTTGAGGGGGAGAGAGTAAATATTTTTTGGTTTCATAAAACCTTGTACTTGCATGTTACCTTATCCCGGTTGGTTCTTTGTTAATGGTGGTCACATATCTGGTTTACTGACACTCCCCGGACTCAAATTTATAAAATTTCATTATTTCAAGTCGAGGGGGAGAGTCGTCAAGTTTTTTTCCAAAACTATACTTCATAACGTAACCAAAGTGGAACTTATGGGCTGTGGATGAAAATGGTTGAGGTGGGGGGATTAATGTTGTCAAAAGCTAAAACTAATATTTAACAAAACCCTTCACCAAATTTTTCAAAACATTTATTACACTACATTTAATATCCTCAACCACCTAATCCACGCATAAGATTCAACCCACCAATCCGTGCTTTAAACTTCTAATTTGTAAGTGTTTTCATGATCTTTGTGGTAATATAAACATTGGTTTTTAATTTCACAAACATCCAACGGCTAGATTTCAAGTTATGAGTGATTTTGAGTTCTACGCGTATGCGTATGAACACAAAACCATCAATGGGTGTTTGTGATGATAAAAATGGTGTTAAAATGTTCAAAATCATGTGCCATAACCATTTCTATCAACCAAATCCACCCAGAAACATAAATTGATCATTTTTCAAATTAGGGTTCATACGCATAATTTGGGTGTTTTCATTTGAGAGTGTTTCTGGACAATTAGTTGTTCTTATGATGTTGTATACATGTTTAATTGACCAAAACCATGCTTGAAACATACCCAGAAACATCAATTTTGTGAAAATTAAGAATTAGGGTTTATGTTCATACGAATTAGGTATTCTTGATTCATAAGGGTTTTGATGTTAAAACTTGTTTAAAACAACTCATTAGGCCTCTAAGATATCCCAGAATAAGTTTGGTGCAAATCCTATGGCTAAATTACTTATTCGTAGAATTTGAAACTTAGGGTTTTAGTTCTACGCGTAAGCTTATCTTACGTGTAACTGTTGTTCATAGTGATTCCATTTAAGATTGAAAAAGGATTGAATAAATATGTTAATGATGTTGTTATGAAACGCATGAAATATTTAGAATCAAGGTTAACTGTGCTTCTACGCATAAGGATCACCTTACGCGTAGAATGTTATGCGTAAGAGAAATCTTACGCGTAACCTTTACGCGTAAGGTTCTACAAAGGGACTACGCGTATCCTGTGAAGGATATGCATAAACATTGAGTCTTACGCATAAGGTTCACTCTTACGAGTAACCTTACGCATAAGCTCTATCATATGCTTACGCGTAAGCTTATTGCTAAGTTCTCTTCTTACGCGTAAGTCAAGATCCTATGCATAAGCTTATGCCTATGCGTATGGTTTACTGTTTACGCATAAGCTTGCAAATCCTATGCCTAAGCCTAATTTTTAACCAAATTTGTGAATTGTTACGCATACAAACTTGTAAATAAACAAATCATAACGTCACGAAACCAAAATGTCATTAATAAGCTTAAATGGTTAATATGTTGTGACAATATTGTGGAAAACTAGAAGGGGGGGTTAAATAGTTTTACCAATTAAAACTTCTTTTTAATCTATTTAGATCGACTTATGTCAATCTATTTGGATGTGTGTGTTGGATGTTGATAAACAAGCATATAAGGTAAGTAATGAAAAGATAATAGTAAGAAGCACAAAACCACAACACGAGTATTTATAGTGGTTCGTCTACAAGGACACCTACCTTGCCCTACTCCACTCCCCGAGTCACCTACTCGAGAGTTCGTAATCACTACACCAATCTTCTTATGGCGGAGAAGCCTTCACAACGTCGCCTACTCTTCTTCCGGTACTAGGCTAACCACCGGGTTCTTTCACACCAAGGTGAACCACACCTACACAACGTCGCCTACCCTTTATAAGGTACTAGGCTAAGTACCTAGTTCTTTCACTCCAAGGTGAACTACACCTTCACAACATCGCCTACCCTTTATTAGGTACTAGGCTAAGCACCTAGTTCCATTGCAATGGAGGAACTACTACCACACTACACCAACGACTAATCCCAAAGGAGATCTACTCCTTTACAACATCATCAAGGATATCAATATCCTTGGATCCTATACTAGTCTATCTTTTACATCGAAACACACCATATCGAATGTACATCTAAGGCACCTTTCACTAATTCCTTTGACTAGATCTACAAGACACCTTTCACTAATGTCTTGTGTCTTCACTTCTAAGCACCTTTCACTAGTGCTTCTAGTCTTGACTTCTAAGCACCTTTCACTAATGCTTCTTTTTCTTGACTTCTAAGCACCTACCACAAGTGCTTATCCTATAGACGATCGATACCCTTCACTAATATCTTCATCTTGACACTTGAGACATCTTTCACTAATTTCTTCAACACTACACTTCTTTGAAGAAAGAAGTAGATCATCAACAAGAAGACTTCAGTAGCCTTGATGATGAAGAAGCATGGCAACTCATGGACTTGAGCTTGCTCGACTTCAAAGGTGGTGATCTTGCCTTTAAGAGGAACCTAAAATATCACACAAAAACAAAACTACAAACATAGATCTCTTGGATCTAAGGTTAGTGAGATTTAACTCAGGGGAGAAAGTATGTTAGAAAGGGGTGAGAAATAATGAAGAAATGGCTCACTATTTATAGAGGAAAAATCCTACTGTTCCCAGGATCCCACGGATCCCTTCCACTTGGGATCCGGCTAGCACAAAGCTAGGGATCCGTGGAACGGTCCTCTTTACCCATGGGTATTTTGGTTATGGGTCATGGGTCATGGGTTATGGGTTGATCCATGGTTTTCTTTCTAGATACAATGTACCTTAAGGATACATTGAACTTGGTTAAGTGGTATATACAAAACCATGGGTTATGGGTCACTACCATTTGCTAGTTTTTACCTTAGTATATACTTGTTTTTACCCATTTTAGTATATACATGTTTTTACCCATTTTAGTATACCTATTTTAAGTATATGCTAATCCAATAGGTAAACACTAGTTGTTATACATATATATCTAAATCATAAAACCACTTATACTTGTTTTAGTGTTTTATGTGAAGATGTGAATATGTTAGAAACTATTAGTTCAAACCATTTACGTATTTTATTTGTTTCGTTAATATGATTTTACGTTTGTTATCGACAAAACATTAGAAGATCGTAAAATATAAATAAACGTTTTTACGGCTTATTTGTATTAACAAATATGTGAAAAATTGGACTTCAAAACTAAAAGTTAATAAATTCACGAAACTTTTCACGACTACTTTGGACTATTGGACAAACAAGTGACATTGGACTCGTAACATTCGTTAACATATCATATTCAATAATTAGACAATAAAATCAACTTTTGACTAACGTAATGTCTTTCGATATGTTGGTTCTTTTGGCTAAATATCTTTCAGATCACGATATGGACGTCCAAATGGAAAATGTTGATGCACCAAATGTTCTCTCAATGGAAGACATCTTCCCCGACGGTTACACAATGAAGATTGGAAAGAACAACCTCAGAGTTGATTTTGACAACTTCACTTGTTCTGAGTCTTCTTGTCAGATGGCGGTGGATATTTTGAAGACTCACCCATACCAGAACAAGCTCACAAATTCGCGCTCGTGTTTCCGGAGATCTATGTTCACCAATTACGGCACCACGATACAAAGGTTAAAGGTCAAAGTGCTGTGATGGTGACACTTAACAACAAACAAGTCACCATCACTCCTGCAGATTTAAGGGTTGTTCTTCTTCTTCCAACCATTGAGCCTACTGAGTTCTCTGCTACTCCTACGGAAGAGGTCGTTCTCCAATTCATGGTCGATATTGGCTATGATGAAGCTGCTAGAGTTATCACAAAACACTCCTCAGCAGATCTCAAGAGTATTCCTCAACCATGGAGAACACTGTATATTATGATTGCGAAATCCGTTTCCGGACGTGACAGTGGCTATGAGCATCCGAAACTCATGGAACTTCAAATCCTTTGGGGCATGGTCAACATGAAACACATCGAATTTGCAGCTGTGATCTAGGACGACATGATGACTTACCTTAAAAGGCCTGGCTCCAAGATCACTTATATCAGATACACAAAATTGTTGATCAAAAGGATTCTTGAAACCAATCCAGATATTCCCCAAAGACTTGAAGACCCCAACCATCACTCCGTACTACTTGAACCCACACTCAATATGTTAAGATTCAAAGAATCAACTACAAAGAAACAGGGTGTAGTGTTGCCAGATTATCTTCTCACTGATGTTATCAAAGGACTTCAATCGTACAAACGATATCTGGTAGCAGTTGAAACAGGCAAAGTAGGGTTCTTAGATGAAAAGTCCTCTGGTACTCCTGTCAGGAAGGCCAGGAGCGGCAGTGGTGGAAGTATTGCGAGCACTGAAGGTACGAGAAGTTACCCAAAGAGAACTCACACACTCAAAAAGAGAGTTCCTCTTACTGAAGCCATCCCTATTCCCAAACCTGAACCTAAACTAATGGACGAGGACTCGGAGGACATTGAAACAGATGAAGGGATCATCTACTCGGAATCTGCAATAGACAATACACCAACCGTTGAAAAACCTCTAAGTCCCAAGTCTGACAAAGGGAAAACTCCAGTGCTTGAGCAAGAAGAAGAGAGCTCAGAATAAGAGCCACTGGATGAAGACAGAAACTATAGAAAGAAGCTTAAGAACCTCATACTCCAACATGTTGCTAAAGAGTTCGAACAGCAACAAACTCGTGGCCTTAGAGGGTCAAGTGGTGGTGCACTAACTACACCAGTTTCCGATGCGGTTAATCAACCCGATAGAGGCGGGTACCACCACCACGAACAACAAAAAAAGCAACTTGAGGATTCGATCATCTATGACTTTGAAGAAACAGAAATGGAGAAGTCTGAGAAAATTCCTGATGAAGATATTGAGGCTGCAGCTAAAGAAAAAGCAGAAAAAGAAGCTCAAGCTCAAGCAGATGAAGAAGCTAGGGTTAAGCCACAAGAAAAGGCTCAAGCGGAAAAGGAAGCCAATGATTACATTCTTGATAGTCCCGTATGAAGTAAGGAAAAAACTTCTGAGCCACCAAAGGACCCTGAGCCTCCTCATGTCTCATCTGCATCAGACTCATCTTCTCACTCATCACCTTCACCATCCAAAGCAACCACCAGATCCGCATTCAGATCCATTAAAAAGCCAACCGACACTTGGGCATCCTGAGCAAAGAATAAGATTGTTAAAGTTGTCAAGCAAGTAAGGAAGAAAAACGTAGTCAACAAGAAACTAAATCAACTCGCTGACAGAGTAAACCTTCTTCAAAACGGGATAAACGAGTTGTTGAGAGAACGGGAACAGATCCAGAAGTTTCTCAATCGAGATGTATAGGGTGAAATGAACAAGACGATTAAGGAATATACTCATAAGTTCCTTCTCGACACTGTTCCTGGAGTGAAAAGGGATATGTTCGCCAGACCAGTTACTCCAAATATCATCGCATTGGTTAAACATACACCGCCAACTCACGATCTCTCTGGCGATTTGATCTCGAAATTGGTGATACAAATGTCTAAACAGTCTGCAACCTTTGCTTCATATGAAGCTAAACTTTTTGAGGCCACTCTAGAATATTAACTCAAATATTCATGCAAAGAGTCATCAGGTCAACCTAAACGACCAAGAGATGACGATGATAAGGACAAGGATTCTGCACCAAAACATCCAAAGAAAGATGGCGACTCCTCCTCTATACCACCTCCACCCCAAAGGACCTCCACCCGAACAAGATCTCCTCCACGTTCTACTCCTCTTGAAACCTCAGGGACTCGAGTTACCACCCCAAACAGAGAAAACCGGTGATCATTTTGAATACACTGGTGGTGACGATGAAGATGTCCCTGAGCCCCAACAACAACCCACCTCTTCGCCACAACAAAGAAACCAGAATCATCATCAAAGCCAAAGAAAAAGAAGAAGAAGACCGATGTTCTCTCATGGCTACATGAAGACACAACCGAAGAATATGACTGGTTTTCTAGACTTGTTGATGCCACCCCCTCATTACCAGAAGGTCAAGAAATGGTAGATGGCCGTACAATGGAGCATGTAAAGCTTATTCAGGAAAAGTTCAACGTGAAGAAGATGAATAAAGGCGAGAGTTGAAGCGAATCAAGAATGATGCATTTCAACTACTTAAAGACATTTCGAGAAAGTGCAATTGAAGTTGAATATCATCTAGATAACATTGCACGAGCCATGTCTAACAACATTGATTGGCTCAATCACGAATCAAACATCAACTTCACCGGACTGAGAAAGCTCCATATTACACTGACTGGACCAAACCTCTACCTACCATTGGCCGACCGGATCAACCCAAGATTCCATTCCGCTATTTCTTCAACAATGACCTTAAGTTTCTTCTACACGGTAGCGATGTCTCCAAGAAATACGCTACATCACTCACACTCCCTTTCCCGGCAGCAATATACTCCAACAACATAGCCATCGAGGAATACGCCACACACATGTTTGCTAACAAAGTGGAAAATTACGACATCAATGCATTGTATGGGATTCATCATTGGCCTGAATGCCGAAGAATCTACTACAAAAGCTGCCAGGTTGTTAAGTCAAAGAAGGAAGTGTTTAGTGATAAACGGATCGTTGCTATTCAACATGTTTCTTTGTCGACAAAGTGGGACTACACATTCCTTAACAAAATTGTGGTCAAACGACAAGACGAAGAGGAATATGACTTCTGCGAAGCGGATTTTCTGAGATTGTCTCTCAACGACATTGAAGATATGTATCTTGCAAAGGTACAAGGACGAATGCGACAATTCTCTACTATTATCCAACGCGAGTACATCAAGTCATTACTAATCTTCATCAGAAGCATCGTGATCCAAGAACGTATAGAAGATATTCAACTTGCCGTGTAATCATACCAGAAGCGCGTTAATCTCACAAAACCACATCTCGATCTTCCCGACATAAACCAACTTGCTCAGTACACCCTTATCAAGAAACCATTTGGGGTAGTCTATAGAAGTGAACTACACCACAATTGCTTCATGGCGTGCAAAGAGCTACACAAGTTTTGGGATCACACATTGAAGAAAGTCAGGGACGGTTTAGCTTATCGGTTAGAGGAGATACATGAAGGCATAGGGTCACAGAAGAGATGAAATTCAAGGGAAAGAATGGATGTTAAGAAGATCATCAAGCGGATTGATGAAAGGTTGTTTAGGCGGGATCAGTTCAGAACATTGGAGAGTTTCGTTGGTGGTCGTCCAAGCATATCTCTCACAGGCTATCAACGTCCAGAACGCATTCCCGGAGTTATTGCTGGATTACCCTAATCTCCTGGTACCCATTGATCTATGTTCTCTTATCATATTGGATGTGTGATTTAAATTTGACTATGGCTTGTGCACACATAACAGTGTACAACCCGTACTTGTAATGAAAGGACCCTGTGGTACGCTTCAGTGCCACAATCCTATAAAAGGAGCGAAAGCTTCTTACTTTTGAGTAAAACTAATCAAAACTTTCAATTTTCAAAGTTTTGCTCAAAAGGACAAGTACTTCCCCTTATGTTTTTCAAAACCTCAAAAGTTTACATCACTTGTTGAGGGGGAGTATTTGCTTAAAAACTTTGTTCACAAAATTGTTCTTTGTAGTAATCTTCCCGCAAAACTCGAAATAGACATATTCGATATCAAATTTCGTCAAAAATAACATTTATATGCCATTTTTTAGGGGTAGAAAAATTTATGTGATAAGAAATATGTTGTGAATTGCCAATGAATCGTCGTGCTAAAAAGACTTAACCAATGAATTGACGAGATCTTAAATGTTAGTAACTCGAAAAGACTTGTCCGGGACGGGTAATAATTTCAAGCTAGTTCACTAGTGATGTAAACGTGTCTCGCAAAGGACTTGTCTTAGTAGAA
The DNA here is from genome assembly GCA_910596185.1 of Chrysanthemum makinoi. Lineage (NCBI taxonomy): Eukaryota > Viridiplantae > Streptophyta > Magnoliopsida > Asterales > Asteraceae > Chrysanthemum > Chrysanthemum makinoi. Next base: position 1,617,322 of record OU343224.1, read on the forward strand.
TGTACCATTCGAGAAACTCTTGATAGACATGAACTTTGATGGGTTTGACAACCTTTCGAGGTTTGTCCACACCTTCAAGGTAGTTATTAGAACTAGTTGTCACCTAAAAGCTGACAATGCAACTCTTTAACTATACAACGTGACCGTGTCTCGCGGGGGATTGTCTATCGTGAGTTGATCAATTCAAAAGTGCGCGCTCTTCTCTCACCGTGCAGATTTTTGTCAAAATACTTAAGCACGTGTGGAGGGGGAGTATTTCTGCAAAATCCTAAACTCTCAACAATGGTACTAAAAGCTTTTATTCATAACCACTGTGAGAGATTTACATAAGAAATTGGTTTTATGGTAACATAGGTTAGTCATGGAGTTATAAGGTGACAGGTTAGGAATAACCGTCCTATGATTCGCCAGAGCCGGAGGGATCTACCCAAGGACACCACCAATAGCTAGAATTTAGAAGTCCTTAGGTATGATTATAAAAAAGGAGAAAATGAGAATCAGAGATAGAAGGAGTTAAAGAATTAAAAAGAAAAGTAAAGAAAATGGTGAAAAGAAATAGCCCTCCAGATTATTCAACTTAGGGCAGACACTGGGTTCAATTCATATGCTACTGGTTGTCACTTGATGACACCGGTATTGAAGATCAAAGTCGTCATGGACCCGATGACGCATGCACTAAACCTTCTTAGCCACTCAAGTTTCTCTCAACCGAAGCTTGTTTCATTCTCACAAGGAACCCTACGTAAACTATCGGCTTTCTCTTAGAGATTGCTGGTATTGAAGAAGGAGACCCTTTCCCTAGTCTTCGCTCAGGAAAACCAAAGCGCACTATTGAGTCTAAAGCCACGAGATTCATCAAAAGATCTCTTAGGAACACTTGACATTTCATCACTTGTCGTTCAACAATAAGGACGCAAGTGAATCATTATCGAGTCCTACACAGATCTTAGCAATATGTCAAGAACATTTATGAGAGGTTCACACAAGTGATCCTCAGTGATTGAATGGAAACTCCTGCCAGGGTCAACATCAAACAGCCCTGACAGCAGTTCACTTCGGTAACTCCTTGTGGGTTACGCTTAGTGTGTCTCAAACGGTCTACAGTCGTGGGGTGATGCTTGGTGTACCTCGTGACTCATCGAAGCTGTAGGTGTACTTCGGTACATAAGCGTTATCTCACTTGTGGGACTCCGGTTCGAAACGACCTTTGTGAGAATTAGAGTGGTGTTTTCACACTATCGTTAACACACTCGAAGTTCAAACTTGTAAGAGCTGGATTATTTCTAACCCATGTTTTTATGTTTTCTTCTTATGGATGCTCGCTGGTGGAAAAGATCGTGCAGATTCTCCACATGCTCATACCAACATCAATTGAAGTTCTCTCAAAAGGCAACACAAAGTCAGAATGATTCTTCGTCAAAGCTAAAGAATCTACAAAGTTTAAAGAGAACCTCATCAGTACTGAAATCCAACGTTAAAGAGCGTGTGAGCATGTTGGAGAAAGACGTGGAGACACTGGAGCAACAAAGCGGACATGATGCAGATAATCACAACATACTATCACTACCATCACAAAGAACAAAGGTCAAAGAACAAAGAAAATGATGACATCAAAGCTAAAAAACTTCAAAGCAAACAAGATCCCTACACTGGGGAGATTGTTTGAATCAAGGCACTTCTTCTCACAAGAAAGAAGAATGTCAGAAGACGTCAAAGCTACTATTACATCAGCACCTACAACGTTATCACTCATATCATTAATCACCAACACTTAGGGGGAGATTATTGGAGTCACTACTAAACTAGATTACAAGTGTTAGTAATTAATATGTAATGGTTAGCTTAATTAGGCTTTTATGTTAGTATTAAAGTCAAGGCGTATGTAGAAAGCCCATAAGCCTTGGCCCATGTCCAATAAGGAAAGGAAGGGACTAGGAGTGTTTCCCTAGCTCTCTCTCCTATATATAGCCTTGTAAACCTTCTTTGAAGGTTGGTTGTTAATTTTCTCTCAATACTCACGCATAACATTTCTTATATTCCTACGCGTATAGTTTGATCTTGTTCAACCGATCACTTTCTATCTCATTTCTTCTTATTGATGCTTGTGTTACATAAATGGGAACCTAAAAAGGCCAATTGCCTAGGAGATATGACCAACTGACCCTAGGTGAGCGGACTGAGACGGGAAGGGTAAGATATGACCAACTGACGACCCTTTCTACTTGTGCGATTTGACCAACTGATCACCTACCGTTTGGATGAACTTAATAATTAGGGGGTGAGTGTTTAAGTTGCTACGCCAGGGCACTCACTATTATAAATCTAGCATGCAGTGGTATTTTATGACTTGGCTTAGGGACCAGAACAACAGGACTTATGAGGGACACGACTTCTCTGTGGTGACATCTTTCTTGATAGGTTAAGACGAATTGACCAAATGTTGTCCTCTCGACTTTGACCCCACCTGAAGTAATTGGAAGTAAGTAGACGTAGACATAACTAGCTAGGAGGAATAACTAGGTTAGCACCACTATCCTCTATTGATTTATCCTTTGCCTTTATTTGTTATTTTCTGCTTTAGTAGTTAATTAATTAATTCCTTATTGAAACCATAATTAAAATCTGTGAAACCTAGACTTAGTAATAATCCAACACACATAGCTCTTGGGACGACCTCGGTTTTACCGAATACTACACTACACGTGACCGGGTACACGCCCGTTAGTGCATTAGGGTAGACCATAGGTATAACGAGACTTTATAAATATTAAAACACATTCAAGAAAACTGCATCAAGTTTTTGGCCGAGTTATATTAGGATTAATATTAAGTCTTTCATTTTTGTTTTGTTTTAAACTTTTCTATAATTCTCACGATCATTATTCGAGTTTTCAGGTACCATGGAAGTTGTTAACATCGATGACCTCACTCTTGAGGAATATTTGGCATTAAAAAGGGAAGAACAAGGACCAGGAATTGTTAGGTCAGCTATCGCAGAAGATGCTCAATTCGAAATCAAACCTCAATTCATGAAGGAATTACGTGCAAATCCCTTCTCTGGAAGCATCACCGATGATGCCCATGAACATATAGACAACGTCGAATACATTGTCAGCCTATTCAAAATTCCCAGAGTCTCACACGATGCTATCATGTTACGAGTATTCCCTATTTCTCTTATGGGAGCTGCTAAAAGATGGGTTGATCGATTACCTGCTGGGACTGTCAACACTTGGCCTATCCTAAAAAAGTGTTTCATTCAGAGATACTGTCCTCCATCAAAGACGGCTAAGCAATTAAAAGAAATCCATAACTTCAAGCAAGAGGGTGATGAAACATTATACCAAGCTTGGGAAAGGTATAACGAATTATTATACAAATGCCCTACTCATGACCTCAACAGCCAACAAAAGGTGAACGTCTTCTACAAAGGTCTGAACATCTCCTCAAGACAAATGGTCGATTCTCAGGGACCGATTCCTGGTATGACACCCACTTTGGCTTTAGAAACTATTCGAAAGATGGCATACCGCTCTCACAAATGGCACAATGGAGGGAGCAACCGAAGTAAGAATGGAGATATGGAAGGTCTTGCAGCAATAAACAAAAAATTAGAAAGTCTTGGAAGAGACATGAAAAAGCTCAAGGAAAATGTGCATTCCATTCAAGTTGAGCGAAATGGAACTCCACCTACTAAAGAATGTTCCTCCCACGAGGAAGTTAAAAGGATCGGAGAAGTTAAATATGGAAGAGAGAACCCTTTAAACAATTGCAATAATAAGGAGCCCAGATATTGAGAAAAATCCCCAGGATTCTACACAAAAATCAACAACAATCCTTCTAAACCTAGCCTTGAAGAAATAATGCACAGGCACATCGAAGAAACTACAAAAAAAAAGGAGATAAACTCAAGGAATGGATGGTCAAAGTGAAGGAGGACACCAATATGAACCGACGTAACCAAGATGCTGCGATTAAAAACCTCGAAACACAAATTGGGCAATTGGCTAAAACCTTGAAACGAGTAATGCTAAAGCCATTGCCTGCAAAGCCATATTTAGCAAGATAAAGGAAGGAAAGAGCGGTCAGATCCTCTATCACTAATGATCTTTCGGGATTAACTACCTAAGAGAGGATGATAAATCGAAGACGGACGAGGTCGGACCTAGCCAACTTCCCGAGAAACAGCAATACCTGGAAAGTTTTCTTCTTCCATGCACTATTGGTAATATTAAGATTCCCGCATTAGCTGATTTGGGGGCCGGGGTAAACCTTATCTCTACCACTTTATTTGATAAAATAAAACTTACCAATTAAAAAGAAACAACTATTATGATAGTAATGGCTGATTCCTCTAAAGCTGTACCGTGAGGAATTGTTAATAATGTGCTTTTAAAAATTGGAAAAATCTTTTTCCCAACTGATTTTGTGGTTATTGACATGGGAAAGCGGGAGGCTTAACACTTAATTGTTGGAAGACCTTTTCTGGCCACTTGTAGGGCTCAAATTAAGGTTTTTGAAAAACAAATTTCTTTGAGAACTGAAAATGAACGAATAACTTTTAGTAAGAAAGAGCATTTAAAACCAAAAGTTGAAATTTCAAATAATGTTGATGTTGTTAATGTTTAATCACTAGATCCCCTTCTACACTTTAATCCTATTACTAATGATAGTAGAGAGAATGTTGATGATTGTAAGCAGAAACAGGGAAAGATTGTCCAAGGCATTGAGGAAACTCCAGTTCCAAACAAACATTTCCGCAACTCGATATCAACCAAGGATAACGAATCGGTGACAGCATGGCCCCCATATAATCATCCTCAAAAATGTGAAAGAAAGGCGAATGAATGGATATACCCTCACAAGGGTGAGAGACATGATACTGAATTAGCATTAGAAGATTGGTACAATTGGGAACTCAAAAATCCATAAGGGACCGGTTAAGCAGTATAAGTACAATCATCTCACTGACACAATAAACGGTGCAAGATCTAGCATAGGTATAACTAGTAGTCTTATTCTTTGAAGATAATGTCCGGGGAAAATCATGTGATGAATGGCTTTCACATAAATTTGGAACAGATGGCATCCGTAATACTACAAGGAAAAAAGGGTTTGACAAATGGATGAATGAGTGCCAACGAATGGTGGAAGTCGGCCAGGTCCAAAGACCCCCATAGAGCCCTGAGGCTCGGAGTCTAACTTAAAGACTCATAAATAAAGAAAAGTGCTCTTTCGGGAGACAACCCAAATTATCCCTTTCTTTTGTTTTATTTCCATTTCTGTAGGGTTTTGTGTTTTCTTACCATTTTTTGCAGGAAACAAGGAAGTAATTCTTCGCTGCGGTTTCTTGATTCGACAGAGTTACGGCGTAACTCATCTATGTGATTGCCGTAACCAAATTTTTGCGGCAGAATTCACGACGCATTACTAATTACGGCGTAATACCATCTCGTGGTTCTGCCGTAACCACTCGCTTGCAACTTATGTCGTTTTGCGATTCACGGCGTAACTCCCTCAAAAGAGTTACGACGTAACCTTCTTCTGCTTTAATTCTTTCATTTTAAAACACAATAACCTTGTAGTAGTATTTTAAATGAACTTTGTGGGTGTGTTCCCTGTAAACCCTCACGAGACTTCACTCGTCCACTTGGGACACCAAGTGGTTTAAAAGGCTTGTTGCATTTGCTAAATGCAACCGTGATTCCTACGAAAGTGAGTTAGGTTTGTTTTTCATTTTTCTTTTTCCATTTTTTCTTTTTTTAGAATTAAGCTTGTCGGTAATGTGATTTCAGGGATTGAAGTTTGTTCATGATGCTTATACGAAGGCACATCTCTTTTTCGTGGGCCTTCTTTCTTTATGGAGCAAATTTCAGGGAAGTTCTCGCTCTAATTCTACTTTTCTCTTCACCTTTATTTAATGCTTAGCACAAAAGGGACTTTGTACAATTCAAGTGGGGGGACGGGAGTAGAATTATCTCTTGAACAATATTTTGCCCTTGTTTTTTTAGTTTATTTTGAAAAATTATGCCATTTTTAAATTTTTGACATGTTTTTCTTAACCTAACTAGATTAGACCTTAGTCGAGCACATACAACCTCTGATATATTATGGTGAGATTAGCCTTATTCGTTTCCAATATTTTACCCTAAATCCACCAAATTATGAGTGTGCCGGTAGCTTGTAAACTTTAGAACTTGGCCTTTGCATCATTTCGAGACCATAGACGAGGTATGTTGAGTTAGCTCGATGTATTTGGACTTTTCAGTTTTAGAAGGAAATATTATAGGATTATCACCCAATAGCCTACCATTGTGTCTATCGATTAGTCACCTCGACTTCTCGACCCCCATGTGAAACCCTTTTGTTGCACTCACCTTTAGTGCAAGATACCCCTAGATACACCCATCTGAGCCATTCATTTCATTTTGTTAACCCGATATATTGTTTCGATACACCTTAGCCTACCCTGTAGTCTTTATTTTTGATTGGGAAGTCATCATTTGCCTAAGTTCAAGGTTCAAGTGGAAAGGTTCGGAAATCACGCTTTCATCGACAACATTCCTGAAGATCATTGAAGACCCCCCCCCCCCCGAATTACCATTGTTCATCTCAAGTGGGGGGATATTATGTTTAGTTATTATTGTTATGTTGGAAAAAAAAAGTGATTCGAAAATTGAAAAAAAAATAGTTGTTATGTTATTGTAAAGTGCGATGTTATAAGCACTATGTTATGAGCTTTATAGATTTAGTATCGAGGAGGCCACCTCGGTCATATTTGAAGATTGGAGTTGGTAATTATGCCAACAGTTGGAGAAAAGGTAGTGTGCCCATCACGACGTCCTCTAATGACACATCTACCTTGTCTTTCATGATCCGGTTTCTTGACTTCAAAGCTTGAACTTTGGGCGGACGGTAAGTGGTGATGACTTGGTTATAGATTTAGACTACGTGCTTGTCTTTTTTTTTTTTTTTTTTTTTTTTTTAACACCCTTTATATATCCCATGTCTTATCCTACCCTTTAGTCATGAGTCGTGTCTAGGTGATGCAGCGAGCAATCTTTGGTGTCTTGGCCATGGATTTGGTCATTATCATTGATTTTGTCCACTTCGCCGTGACTTGTTAGTAATGACGAGTCACCCCTTAACCTTTGTCGTGTCTACCCATATTGCCTTCGAGAATTGTTTAGCCCTTAACTCTAGTGGTGGAGATTTGTGTAACCGCCAAGCTTATGATAGAATACATGCTATGGCTATGCGATTGAGTGATCACCCCGAAATTGACACTTAGAATAGTTGAGAGATTTGAGTGTTTCGTTCCCATTTCGTGAGGTGTTCTGCTTTGTTTTATTCTAGCATAAGGGATTTATAAACTTATATTTTCCAGATTTTGGGAGATATCTTTTTAGGAATCTTTCTAATAAGGTCTACTTGAGGGCAAGTAGAGTCCAAGTGGGGGGATATTTGATAACATCAAATAGTCCTGAATATTAAGTGTCAATTTCCCCCGATAATGCTTGTAATTTATATCATTTATATGGATTTACGCTTGTTTTCCATTGTTTTCCACTTTCAGGTAAATTACGAGCATTAGAGCTAAAGAGACGCGGAACTGGAAAAATATCAAAAGATTTATCATAGTATGCTACTTTGAAGAAGTTACGGCGTAACTCATCTCTCACATTACGCCGTAACTAAAGCGTGACTCAGAAAACCAACTCATCAGAAGGTTATGGCGTAACTCCCACCAAAGGCTACGACGTAACTATATTAGGTCAAATGAGGTTCCACGCCGCTGATGACTACGCCGTAACTATTCCATCAACTACGGCGTAACCAAGTATGTTGAAGACTACGGCGTAACCACTAATAAGGTTACGCCGTAACTAGCAGATCTAGTGCAAATTACGAAGGAATTGATGGTTACGGCGTAACTCTTGTTATAGTTACGCCGTAACCTAGATCTGGCCTATAAATACCCCACGAATTCCAGCATTTCTAATCATCCCATTCCACAAACAACAACCAGAGAACGTGGGAAAAAGCTAAAGGCAGGTCTAGAGGAGCATACGGAGCTGTCTCCAAGGGAAAAATCACTCCCCTACGATAAGCATTAGCATTTTATCTTTTCTTTACTTTCGATTCATGTATTTCGTACGTTTGAATATTGAATTGATTTGTATGGTTAATATGAGTGGCTAAGCACCTCTTGGTGCTGGCCTAGTTATAATTCTTTAATTGTTTTGTTTGCGTTTACATTACTTCCGCATAATTATTTATAAGTGATGCATGCATAGTTTATTGGTAGCTACCCTTGTTTCGGTAGTTTTGAATGGCGGTAGAGACCAATTGCCTAGGAGATATGACCAACTGACCCTAGGTGAGCGGACTGAGATAGGAAGGGTAAGATATGACCAACTGACGACCCTTTCTACTTGTGCGATTTGACCAACTGATCACCTACCGTTTGGATGAACTTAAGAATTAGGGGGTGAGTGTTTAAGTTGCTAACGCCCGGGCACTCACTATTATAAATCTAGCATGCAGCGGTATTTAATGACTTGGCTTAGGGGACCAGGAACAACAGGACTTATGAGGGGACACCTGACTTCTCCTGTGGTGACATCTTTGCTGATAGGTTAAGACGAATTGACCAAATGTTGTCCTCTCGACTTTGACCCCACCTGAAGTAATTTGAAGTAAGTAGACGTAGACATAACTAGCTAGGAGGAATAACTAGGTTAGCACCACTATCCTCTATTGATTTATTCTTTGCCTTTATTTGCTATTTTCTGCTTTAGTAGTTAATTCATTAATTCCTTATTGAAACCATTATTAAAATCTGTGACACCTAGACTTAGTAATAATCCAACACACATAGCTCTTGGGATGACCTCGGCTTTACCGAATACTACACTATACGCGACCGGTACACTGCCCGTTAGTGCATTAGGGTAGACCATAGGTATAACGAGACTTTATAAATATTAAAACCTGGTCAGTAAAACCTGCATCAAAGGCTTACAAAGGTTTTGTGATATTATTGAAATATAACCAACAACTTAACCAACTTTTAACCAAACTTTTCTTGCAAAAACCCTTAACTCAATTTATAACCCAAATCTTCAAATTTAATCACCAAATAGTAAACCAATTACCCAAATCTTGCTAGACACTCTTGAAAAACATGAAAAAAATGTTATGTGCATGATGTATGTATGTGTGTCGTGGGTATGGAGAGCACAAGAGAGGGATATTTTGTTTGCAAACGGAAGTAACTGGTTGATTTTGGTTTATATATTTATCCTTGAATGCTTGAAACCAGATGAAAACCTAAGTAGTAAATATAAGTGCCTAAATTGGATTGACATTTTTGGAATGAGGTGTTGTGGTCCTCCAAGGGTGGTGTCACTATGGTGATTGGGGGGGGGGGGTACAAGCTTAACCTATTAGTTGACAATAAAATGCTTAGTACTAGTTTGGTAGTATTTGACTCATGGTTTTGTGTTTGGGGGCCTATGGCTGGTTTTGGACAAGGAGGGAGGAAAAGAAAATTTCAAATTTTGTTATTATATATATAGTTTAAGTGTGTATACTACAAGGGTGGTGAGTAGTTGGGTATTTGTATGCATGCATGAGCTAAAATGTAAAATGTATGCGTTTCACATGAAACTTGTAAAATAAGATGCATAAAATATTAAAACATGATTATAAAAGTCATATTACTTATATTTGACATATACTAAACTTTGTATTGTGTTGGTTTATGTTTATGGCAGTTTTCCGTGTTACGCTATTTAACTTATCGGTTTTACGTAAAAGTAAATATGTAATTGATCAAAGTAGATACTTTTGAGGTTAAAGGCTGGTAATGAACTAAAAAGTGCGAGTTGCTACACATAAATAAACTTTCAAATCCCATTGTTACAATTGGCTCTGATACCAAAATGTTGAAACACAAAAAAAAATGCATAGTCAAAGTTCTGATAAATGATTGAATTGAGAACTTGTGTTTATTGAATGACAAAGAAGGGCTATATATAGCTACATAAAGGAATAAAAGGAAAAATAGCTAACCCACTAACTAAAGTAGTGTCACATGAATCTGCCAAATAAAACTAATTTGTCCTCCTAATAACTCAGAAAGATTTATTCAATTCAGAACTAGAAACTAGAAATTTTAAACGGTCAGTAGTAGACAATTTCAACAGACCTAACCCTTTTTGGGGATTCGAAATGGACTTGGGAAGCTCAAAAGTGAAGTAAACATGGGGTTTTACCAAGAGGCAATGGTTATACCGGCAAGAAGAAAAAAGAGGCATGGCACGCCACAACCCACGCATTAGCTCACCAGCTGCAGCATGCTAGTTTTTGCCTTTCCTTGGCTTCCCTGTATATAACACCCTCTTTCCATGCTTGCACTTAACCTCTTGCAAAATATTTCTCCCCTCTTATTTATCTCTATAGTATCTCTGTGTTTTTCAATCTTCTTGTGTCTAAACATCTTTCTATCATCTCATTGAAAGATAAACTTCTTTGCAAGAGAAGGACACAAAAGAACCTAATCTAGTCTTGTGTGTTGGGTTGTGTCTAGATCTAGTCTTCTTCTTCTTACTCTATTTTCTTCTAGTCTTGGTGTCTTGTAACAAATACTTAAACACTCTCATTCAAGTTGTAACTAAGTGTCAAGTCTTACTCTGGGTGCGGAGAAGCAAGTGTAAAGTCTTATCCGAGTGAGGATAAGAAAGGTTTAAAGTCTAGTCCAGGTGCGTATAAGCAAGGGTGTAAAGTCTTGTCTAAGTGCGGATAAGTAAGGGAGTAATTGTCTTGTACCGGGTACGGTCAAGCTTGAGGTCTGATACTTCTTTGATAGAAAGTCTTGTAATAGGTGTGAGATTTTGCGAGGTCTTTGTGGGTGGTTCCTGGTGCAGAACTTCATTAGGTACTAGCTTGGGTGTAGGTGTAGATAAGTGAGAGCTAAGGTGTACGGTGTATCCACCGCAAGGATTTGGTACTATTGATAGTATAGGTGTCGTGGATTTTCAACTAGAAGTACGGATGATCTAAACCTCTCATCCCAAACCAGTATAAATTGTTTTGTTTGTCTCTCTTCCTTGAGCTCTTTACTTATGAGCTATATTGTTATATTGTTCACACCCTTGCATGTAAATTTGACTCTTAATAAAAGAAGTAAAAAAACGTATTCAACCCTCCCCTTACGTTTCTACAGATTCCTCGTCATAAATCTTAAGTTCAATAATTTTGTTTAGATTAGTAGAAAAAACATAATTTTCACAACTAAGATTAGAATAGTTAACACTTGTGTCAATAGCATACTGAACTATTTTATCTGGCTCAAATCACTCAACATAGTTGGCAATTTTTTTTTTCTAATTGACCTCCTAATTGAACTTTCTAGAATACTTTAATTGAAATTTTCAAACAACTGCCCAAAGACATTAAAGTCTTCACTCTCAGAAAAATAATCATCATAACTAGATGTCGCTACCCTAGAATTTGTTATTGGATCATTTGTTATGTTACTGGCTAGTACTACGGTAGCATCATCACCAAGTGTTGTACCTAAATTTTCTTGTGATTAATGAACCTTCACTGATAGATGCACTAACACCAGGTTGTGTAGAGGGGTATGAATTTTTTGGTTTTAATGACCTAATGACATCTTTATCACCAGATGTAATATCTCTCACTTCATAAAAACGCTCCTCTTAAACTTTTTTCTTTTGTAACTTTATAAAAAAAAGTTTAAGGTGTTTATTCCATTTTCCATAAAGACAAATTCTTTAGTTAAAGAATCATCTTTTAGCATATTTAGTTTCATAAAACTGGACATCTCTTGAAGGGATTATACATATTGAATTCAAACTATAAAGTTTATATCCTTTTTGATTTAGCAATTAACCAATGAAAACAAATTTTTAAAACCCCACATGAAACTATCAGAATCATTTAAATTTTTCGAAAAACTATAAACACCTAAAATATTTTATGTTAGAAAGATTAGGTTCATTTTTAAACACCAATTCATAAGCATTCTTTCCAGAAATCACAGCAGTAGGTAGCTTGTTAATTAAATATGAAGCAGTTAAGAAAATTCATACCACATGTTCAATGGTAATCCCCCTGAAACATGAGTCATTTAGAAAAATTTAAAATATGTTTATGCTTTCTCTCAACTATCTCATTCTGTTGAGGAGTATAAGCACATGAAGTTTGATAAACTATACCATTTTGTTTTAAAAACATTATATTTTATTGTTAACATACTCAATGTTGGTGATTTCAGATATAAAACCATTATTAAATATTGAAAATTGCAAGATATAATTATAACATAAGCGGAAGCAACAATCACCCAATGAGGATCCATACAAGTCATATGATTAATCTAAAATGAACAGACAATTATAACTTTCTTCCTTGGAATGTAGAGATCGGACGGAGCAAGAAAAGATCCTTAGAACCTTGAAACCAATAACCAAAAAGAGGTTATCTCTTAGGTAGTCCACACTCCACACTATACATCAATCAACCACCACTGGATGCTAGTTCCTTTAATCCCTTTCGATTCACCTTTGCACTGCTAGAAAATGGATCAAATATCTAAAACCAAAAACCCTAGAAAGAGGTGTTTAGTGGCTGACTATAGGAGAGTAGGAGGGAGACAAAAAAGGAGTGAAATCTTTTAAGATTGTTAGAATGACCGTAATGGTGACCACAAAGGACCATGGTCACCACTATGACTTCAATGTCAACTCAGTTGTCTCTCTCTACAACCAACTTCATGACCTACTTAGCGTAGTGGTGACCGTCATCTTTATTTCATTTTCATTTTTATAAAAACTAAAATTAAAATTCACTAATAATTAAAAACACATTAATAAATCAAATAAAATTAAAAACATTACAATAAATATTTAAAACTTAAACTAATAGTCTAAATTATATTTCTCCTTCATTGTTCACTTCATCTCCAACACCTTTTCTCGCTGTTTTCTGGTCAAATGGTCATCGGATGTATGATAAAACATGAGGTCATTGTCCCTTTTTTCTTGTTGAAAGATAAACATTTGACGTTGCAGCTCAAGTTCCTCTTGCTTTTATATGATCTTTTGTTGTCCAAATTCCATTTTTTGCTAACGCGCCTTTTCTTCCATTTTCATTCATCGATGCTTCAACTCTAAATAAGAATCATGGGCTTCCTTATTTTTGGAAAACAAATCCGATGAAATGTTTTAGACCTTATCGACTAACCGATCAACAAGAAGAGATGTTGCAGCTGAAGATTCCGAAGGAACGAAGGAGGATGGCGCTTTATTTTTAGCTTTGTTCCAGCCCGTTGGTCGAAATTCCCGAACCTCTACATCCTTTAAATCCGACGCTTTTTTGTTCATATTAAACCCACCATGTGCTAAGTTCGATGTGGTGTGTGAGGTGGTTTCCGATATCTTTGATTTATTTAGAGCAACTTCTTTGGTTTTGTAAAATTTTGGCATTTCTAACTCCTGCCAAGTTTATTTTGCCTCAAAAGTTTCCACGACTCAATCAGTGTGAAGCTTTGACCGTACATAGCTTGATATTCATGAACCGCTTACTTGAAGATTAGTTGGTCATTTATGCCACTTTTGTTCCTCCATTATGCATTATCGTGAACCGCGCATAATTTACCAATTGAAGGAAGAAGCCTGTTTTTCCATTTGGTGTTAAAGGAATCTTATCCTTTCCTTGATTCCCCCATTTCCTTCTCAAAGTAACTTAGTATAGCCGTCCAAAACCCTCTCTGCTTTTCGGCGCTCCCTGTGAAGGTATTCTTCGACGTGTTTATCCAAGCTTTACACAATGTTAAATCTTCTGATGGGGTCCATGGAATTCTTTCATATCTTGTTTCCGACATCTTGGATTTTTTACGTCTAGTTGACGCCTTCTTTCTACGGGCGCCACCTCCTCGACGAGGGAATATTCTTGAATGGGTACGGATAGATTATCCGAACCTTGAGCTGGAGAATAATCTTGATTACCAAAAAATAGATACGGTGTTGGTGAATCGTGTAACATTTGCGGACGATACATTTTTGATGGTTGTTATTGGTATATCGGTTGGTTAAACGGAGGTTGAAACGGATTATTTTGATAAAAAGGTTGTTGTTGTGAATATGATTGGTATATGAAACTTGGGGGTTAAAAGTGAATAGGTGGTAAGAGACCAGATAAACCAAAATTGGAATCCGGTATAGGAACATTTTGTTGGAGTCGAATTTTTGGTGTTTTGGTTTGGGGTGTTTGTTTGAGACATTATGTGAGATGAGAAGATTATAGTAAGGTTAGTTTGAAATTAGGGATAAAATGGAGAAATAATGAGGTATTTATAGAGTAAATGTATTTAAATTTTTAAAGAACTTTTTTTATAAAAATAAATGACCAAACAATCATAATTTGTATCGATGGGGTGTTTGTTTTTTGTGCCAGCCTTTTACATAACTCGGTATTATTCTCAACCGAGCTCCCTTTTTTGCTATAGAACGCGTCTGGTGGAGGGGGCGTAAGGGGAGGATACGTCACGTGAGGGCTCGACCAAGAGGGACAACCGAGCCATTTCTGCCGGTCTTATATAGTATTAGTTATTTTCCATTCTATTTTGACAGTTTATAGTTTTGCAGCCGATTGGTTTTTATCTATAATGCATAGAAATGCTTGGAAGGTGCTGTCTCCCATACCGAAAATGTTTCGGAAATGGGAAACGGCCGAAAATGTCTGGAAAGGCGATGGAAACGTATCGGGAAAATGGGAAAATTTCATGTAGAATGGAAACGTGAGGTGTTGAGCAGGAAACATTCGAGAACGTTTATGGGCCTTATAGTCACGTTCTTGGGCCTTTTAAAACTTTTACATAATCTTTGGGCCATTAAACCCTTTTTTGATGGGAACTAATTTATATACTCCTTCTATCAAGATTAAAACGTATGCATTTTTTTTGCCTCCCTCTATCGCCTTCTGTCTCTCTTTCTTCGCGAACAGGTATGAATCAAACTATGAATGTATGAATATGATTGTGTGTTGATCGACTATGTATTCGATAGGTTGTGAATATGATTATGTATTTATGTGTTGATCGACTATGTATATGTTTAGTTGTGAATATGATTATGATTTGATCGACTATGTATCTTTTTGAATTTTTGTGGTGTTCTGAAAGTGATATCGTCCTTGAGCATGGTTTTTAAGATAGAAAAAGAAGATGGTGCATGGTGGAGATGGAAGATAAATAACAGTAGTATGCTAGTATAGTTGTATTTAATTTATTAATGTTTTGTCTTCTAATTAATTCTTTATATATTTTGGTGTGTAGATAGCCAGGTAGGTGCTAGACTATTAGAGTAGAATGAGTGATATGGGTGTTAACATAGAAATTTATAGTTCCTTTTTAAGTCAAGGAACATATAAATTAAAAGCTGGTAGTATCACTTAGAGACCAAACTCTGAGTATGCTAGTGGAATCTGTTACAAAATTTTTGTAAGACATGTAACCTAAGTTTAAATTGCTATATGATATATTTATTTATCTACCCTTTATTTTGTGAAAAAGATATGTTTTCATTTGTTATGTGTTTCGACTTTGTATTTATTCTAATCATTCTACTTTCTAATAACAGTTTCAATCACAAAAATTCGAGTTCTAGTTATGGCAATAGTATTGGCAGTAGTGTGCCCTCAACGCAAGCTACCGATAAAGGGCCGTTGTGGGAATACGTTACTAAAATCTCTATGACTGCCGAGACGGGTGGGGGGGGTATCTAATTGTAATTTTTGTCATGAAACAAAACGAGGGAGTTACTCTAGGGTGAGGGCTCATTTGCTTCAAATTTCTAAGAAAGGAATTTCTACCTGTAAAACACGAAGATTTTATAGAGATGAAAAATAAAGAAAAAGAATGTGAAGATGCCAAGTCAAATTCATCCCCTAAAGATGTTCCTTTACCTTGTCGTGGATTAGATTTCGAAAACACGCTTAAGAAGAGAAAAGCAAGCTCCTCCCCACTGGTTAGAGCTTTTGATGTTGATACTAGAACTCAACTTGATCAAGAAATTGTTCGAATGTTTTTTACTGGTGGGTTGTCATTCAATCTTGCAAGAAATCCATACTACATGAGGGATTTTACATTTGCATCAAATCATAATTTGGGTGGTTATGTGCCTCTAGGATACAACAAATTAAGAACTACCTTACTTCAACAAGAAAAAAGTAATGTTGAGAGATTATTAAAATCGATCAAAGAGACATGGCCAGAGAAAGGGGTGATGATTGTCACAGGTGGATGGAGCGACCCACAGATAAAACCAATCATTAATTTTATGGCAACTTGTGGATATGGTCATATGTTTATTAAAGCGGTCAATTGCATGGGGGAAGTCAAAAGCAAGGAATTCATCGCTAATTTAATGAAAGAAGTCATAGATGAGATTAAACATCAACACGTAGTTCAAATCATTACTGATAATGCATCGAACTGCAAAGGTTCTGGGGAATAATTGAAGGTCTTTACCCAGAAATCTATTGGACACCATGTGTGGTTCATACTCTCAATCTTGACCTAAAAATTATTTGTGCAGCTAAAAATACCAAAAATAATTATGAAGTGTATGATGAATGTCACTGGATCACCGGAGTCTATGGAGATGCGATGCACATAAAAAATTTCATTATGAATCACACCATGAGATTATCCATGTATAACATGTTTAGTTATCTTAAGTTACTTTCTTTGGCAGACACTCGTTTTGCTTCGACTATTGTGATGCTGAAGAGGTTTAAGCTCATTACACGTTCACTAGAGGCTATGGTGATGAGTGAATAATAGGCATCTTGTCGAGAAGATGACCAAGAAAAAGCTCGATTTGTCGAGGATAAGGTATTAAATGAATATTAGTGGGATCAAGTGACTTACATTCTTAATTTTACCGCACCTATATATGATATGGTACGAGCTTGTGATACTGATAGACCGTACCTTCATTTGGTTTATTAAATGTGGGATTCCTTGGCTGAGAAAGTGAAGGTTGCAGTTTACAAGTACGAAGACAAAATTCTTGAGATGTTCAGTTCTTTCTATGATGTGGTGTATGATATTCTTATGGCTCGATGAGAAAAGAGTTCGACACCACTTCATTGTTTAGCCCATTCTTTGAACCCGAGGTATTTCTTGTTTGATTTGACATTCATTCATAAAATATAATTTATTTTTCTGTTCATAATGCTTTTTTGTTTATATATTTCTTATAGGTTTTAAAGTAATGAGTGGCTTAATGAGTATCGCGATATAGTCACCTCCTCATACAGATGGGGAAATCTCCCATGGAAGAATGTTATGTTTTTGAAGACTCTACCCACATGATGACGATTATGATAAAGTTTTATAAGATTATGTTGGTTTCTCGCTTAAGTCGGGGCCTTTTTCCGATGTTAGCTCTCTTTCTAAGAGGGGAACTACAGATGCTAAACGTTGGTGGGCCAATTTTGGAGCAAAAACACCTTTTCTTCAGTCATTGGCTTTTAGAGTTCTTGGTCAGCCAACATAGTCATCTTGTTGTGACCGCATTGGAGCACTTACTCTTTTATTCACTCATTGAGAAGAAACAAGTTGACACCAAAGCGTGCTGAGGATTTGGTATTTATCCACAATAATTTACATCTTTTGTCACGGTGCACTGATGAATATAATGAAGAGAAAACCATGATGTGGGATGTTGGTGGAGACGACTTTGGTACAATGGAAGATACATGATTTTAGAGTTAGCGAGCCTCTCACTTGATGAGCGAGAATTGGAGAGAGTTTTTTTCACCAAGGGTACCACAAATAATTGATTTTTTTCTTAAATGTTTTTGGGAAGACAATTTGATAGTCAAAAGTTTTTAATTAATGATTATGAGTAATATTTCGGATTTTAGAATGTTATGTAATTTTATTTATAATTTTTTTTTGAAAGACAATTTTATATATACTAAAATATTATAAAACAAATAGACCTTTACCCGCCGTACCCATTACTTAAATTTTATGATGTTGCCGTTTTTTTATACCAACGTAACGGTACCTGTCCCCGTTCCCGTTTCCGTCCCCGTGCTACTTACGTTTTGATAGCAATCATTCTAAATTAAAGGTTGTGTTAAGAAAATTGATTTTTGTCAGCAACTGATCCGTAGAAAATTAACTCATCAAAATCAAATCAAACATTAGTTGTGTACAATGTTGCAAAAAAAGTCTACAAGGCCGATTAATCACCGATTAGGTGCTACTGGGCCACCGACCTTTTCGATTTGTGTAAATCAATCAAACAAATCGGTCAACCATGGTCAACGACGGTTAACGATGGTCAAACTTGCCGAAAACATGAAAATCTTACTGGAAATACCCTAAACTCGCTGTAAATTAGTTATAATCACTGTTTCTATCTATTACAAGATGTTTTTCAAGGAAAATCTTGCCGAAAATAAGAACACTTGTCATAAATACCTGAAACTTGCCAAAAATGCCAATACAATTAATGACCGATTCGCTATTTTTGCAACCCTGAACAAATGTAATCACTTATAGTCGCTGTTTATATATATTACAAAATGTTTTTAAAGAAAATCTTTTCGGGACTACCCAAAACTATCCAGAAATACTCAAAACTTGCCAAAAATGACAATCCGATTAATTCCGCTTAGACCGATTACAAGCTACAGGAGATCGACCGTCTCACTACCGATTCGCGATTTTTGTAACCTTGTGTATCCAATCTTTTTCAGGTTATATCCTTATTTTAAGAACTATCATCTAATGCTAATCATTCTGGTTCTATAATCGTCGAGGCGTTATTATCATAACATTTGTCTTACAATATATATACAATCGCGTGTCCAGTGGCCTTGAATAGTAACATTGCTAAATATTTACATAACTTAGAATCTTGATACCTAATTTTTATAGGTAAATAATTACATAAAGTCACAATCTGCAGAGTCACTACCAACACTGATCAGTCTCCCATCTCCGTCCAGTATAACCCGAATATCCTACACTTGACGAACTCCGTACAGTCATTTTCGGTCTAGCGAACAAAGTGCGATCATAATCAGCTCGTTTTCCAGGATCAGATAACGTAGCATAAGCAGAATGAACTTTCATGAACTCATCAGCCGAAGAATCATTATTACCAACATCCGGATGATATACTCTTGCTAGCTTCCTATACGCGGCCTTGATCTCGACGTTATCCGCTCCCATTTGAATACCAAGCACTTCGTATAGAGACGAAGGTGTGGATGATCTTGTTGTGTTTAACGTGGCTGTTGCGAAATGAGCTGAAACTGTTTGACGTGAGTGTGGTTTGGTTGTAAAGTTTGGAGATGTGAATAAGCAAGATGATGATGAAAACGCCATTGGCTAAATTTTTTACTCAGATGTGCGCACTCTCTTTTATATTATGATCGAAAAGAATATAAGATCGATGTGTGGATTTTTTAAAAAATTTGTGATGATTTTGGTGATGGATTGGATAAGATGGTATACTTACTTTATATAGAGATGGATGAATGGTGAGTTGGAATTATGAATTGGAAGAACTGGTTTAAATGATTATCCATACATTTATGAGGGAATAGTGTGAGATGGCAAATTGTGTGTGGCAGATAGTGATGTCGGAATATGAAAAAAATCGACTATTTACTTATCCTATTGTAAGGTTAAGAAAAAAGCATCTAGAAGTAATAATTGAATGGTTTCAGATGCTCCTACCTGATTGTGTAGACAATTGAACCGAGCTTGAGTTTAGCATATCTCAAATTTGACTTAATTTGAGCTCGAGTTCGGTTAGTTTCAAGAATCATGTGTAACAGTGTAAATCGTGAGCTATGGATCATGAATAACTTTAGAAACTTAAGCTTGGTCTTTAAAATCGTGCATAAATGAGCTCTACATTATGTTTGAGCTCGAATAGAGTTGTTAAACTAATTACACCTTTAGAAAATACTACTACGGAGTACTATATTTCTAAAAGCACTGCAAATAACTACTACTTATCATCATTCTTAAAACCCGAATTTTAATTGTATTATCAAGTTGTTTCATCTTACATCGATCACACTCTATCGCTAGATTACTTGTACTTAGGCTGCCCCCAGTAAAGGGATTCAATCCTCTTACTTTTCACTGCCACGTCAGCTTTCTCTCCTGACCTTCAGGCGATTAGGTGCCCCTTTTTGATAAGGGCGACCAAGTTCATTTTTTTTTTTTTTTGAATTGTGTGAAATAGATTTGTGGATTGAAGTGTGTTTGTATTGTGTATTTATAAAGGTTAATTTTTTTTTAAACCGTTGCATATAACGGTAATTTTTTGACATTAAAACGTTACATACTCGATCGTGATCGTGACCAAGTTGTGTGAAACTTTAGTGCCGATCGATCCCCCACATCAAGGACGATTGATTCATGAATCGATCGAGCATTGCCTCGATCGAACTATTGGAGCCAGCCTTATGTCATAATCCATTGAGAAGACAAATTATGTTTATGTATGTGTATTTCAAAGATAGTTTACTCCTGTTTTACTTTACTGCATCAAAAATAGATGATAAATATTCACAATGTATTCTTTTTTGATGTTCATTAAATATACGAGTCCTTAAAAGTATAAACTGAATTTATAATAGTGTAATGTCATAGACACAAAGTTTAAGCATAGTGAGCAAAACTGATCATACGATTGAGAAATTATATATGTGAAGGAAATAAAAGGATCCCAATAAAAATCGCCATTGTTTTTACTAGATTTTTTTTGAAAATTAGAAGATATAACTCGTAAGAAATTGTGGAGAGGACCAGTGCCTATAATTGGGGACTCTGAAAGTAGGAAAACCGTTTGGTAACCGTTAAATGCGTGTGCTGAGCTGGATCTTGATATTATCCATTCAAAAGTTATTTTTATATTATTTTATTGTGGATATTATGGTGACTCAGCAAAGTGTCTTTATCGACGTTCATGGGACCCGCGGAATCACCACCGCCAATACAACTTGTCTCATCCAAATATCCAATTATTGTTCTTCTTTCTCACACAATAGCTTATAACATGTCTAGAGAAGGCAACGTCTCGTGTTTTGGGCGGGTTTTAGTGTACTCGTGTTGATACAAAAGTTGCGCGTTTTTTGTTTGGGGTTCCGGATCTCGTACTAATTGAGTCTTGATTCTTGAGACCTGCGCATTAAGTAACAGAAAACACCGTTAAGCTTATCGTAGGATTGTCTCCCATGATTATCCTCCGGCGTGAGAGTAAGTAATCGGTTTTAGGGTTAAAGAGAGTTAGGGTTTAAATCGTACCTTTAACGAGGGATTAGGTTCCCTTTATATACACACGGAATCCTTGTTGGTTCCGTGTTCCCCAACCTTCGGCGTATCCCGCCTAAGTCGGTTGGCCAACGATTATCTCCATAATTAGGAGATATCCGATATCCTATTCCATAAATAAGTTTGGTTTTGGGCTTTCGTGAGCCCAAACACTTATTAACTTAGCCCAGTTCGTGCTGGGCTTACTAAGAGTAATCGTTAGTCGGGTTCGTGACCCGAATGTAGACTATACGTCATCATGTCCCCTCTAGTATCTTGTGATGGACGAGCTGCGGATGCTAGACTATATCTGTAGTCAAAGAAAGAAACTGCGAATCGTAGCGGAGAAGCCAAAAAGGCTAACCGTTACAAGAGATACATAACATTTAAAAATGTATGCCTAGGAAATCGGGGGAAAGTAACTGTGGCAGGGTCACGTCAAGGGATCAGAGCCACATATTGGAGATAGTGGGATCCACGTGTCGCTCATCGCGCGGGTAAGAAAACTTACATAACCCCCTATCTCCCTATTACGGTGATTACCACAGTAAAAACATTTCCGCCATTAACAAAGCTTCAAACTTTTCCAGCAAGAAAACCGTAATATTCTAAAGGTAACCGCGCGTGCGCGTACAGGAAACGATACAATGGTGAAGGTGTTATCTGACTTCACATCCGAAAGAACCGAGGGCGAACTTCTAGAGTTCACCTCGGATTATTTTATTCCTCTTAACGTGCATCCAGTTGTCCCGGATGCGCGAGCATCGATTGCGGACTTCCCCGAAGGAAAAGTAGGGGTATACACACGTTTTTTCAAGTTCGCGAATCAACGTGTGCCCATATCCCTATTTCTGTGCGACGTATTAAATTATTACAGTCTGCACCTATCCCAGCTGCACTGCATCGGTGCAGCTTACCAACTTCGAGGTTAACTGCCGTTTACTGGCGATTAACCCTACTATCCATCTATTCCACGCGTTTTATCACACGACGTGGTCACACGGGTGGGTATCCTTCGCTAAGCGCCGGTAAACTTCGTGTTATCTTGAAAACTAGACGCGCTTAGAAATTGGAGGGAGTCATTTTTCTGGGTAGATGACTCGTGCTTCCCATGGCGTTATAATTTCCTCACCCAGGGTACATTGCCGAAGGATGAGCGCCCCCTCCCTGTACTATATAGCGCGGAGGATGCGGAACTGATAAACGCCAACCGCATCCCCATTAGTTCCTATCCTGAGGAATTTTTGGTGCATATGAGCATTAGTCGTAACTACTTTGGTATGCCGGATGAGATACCAATCTTCGTAGGCGCTGATGGCCAGGGTGGGTGCTCGTCCTTTCGCATCCCCTTTTTTAATTAATGTAAGAGCTTTCTTTTCCTTTTGCACATTATGTAACATCTTTATTTGTTGTCTTCTGTCGCGCAGAAATGGATCTGTTCACAGTTGTGCAGCTAGCAAGGCCACGCCAGGTCGACGTGGGAGTGCGCGCACTGAGGGAAGGAGAAGAGCCTATTCTAGAGGCCACTGCAGGGCGCACTCTGGAAATGAATTTGGGAGAGAAGGGGACCAGTTCATCAGTGGCGTTGGAGGCGACCCCCCTCCAAAGCGTTCCGAGCCCTAGGGCTCCCTCTCCGCCTCCGCAAGTGAATGTGGCCGGAGGCGCGGAAGAAGAAGAGGAGGAGGAGGAGAGCGCTAAGTTGAAGCGCAAAAGAGCTCCTGGTGGTGATGGCGCAGGGCCGTCCAGGAAGAAGCGCCATGTCGTTTTTGATGTGGAGTCGTCCTCATATGACGTCTCAGCCCCCCCCCATCACCTGATGTGACTCTGTCTCAGTAAGTTTGTTATCATCGTCGTCTTTTTTTCTTCTTCTTTTTTTTTATATATTGCGCGCTCCATGTTATGTAGATAACTATTAATCTCTATCTATTTACATGCAGTGTGGAGCGTACTGGGGATTCGCCTCCACGGGCTAGTCCTGGTGTCGAATCTTCTGGGCAAAAGAGCCAAGGTGCTGAGCCATTGGCGGCTGGGGATGCGCCAATGGAGCAGCTTGTTGAGGAGTTGGCGCTAGCTGCTGCGCATCAATCCTCGCTTGTGGGTAAGCTGAAGAACGAGGTTGCTGGAGAGGGCAGCCAAAGCGCACATAAGGACAGCCAGATTGCGTTGCTGGAGGTGCAGTTGGCGAGTGCTAAAGTTGAAGCTGCAGGTTTAGGTATAAGTCTTCTTGCGTCTGGGTGCTGAAGTACTTGGAGAAGGGTAAGGACATACTGCTCGAGCAGTTGGGGGAGCTTGGGTCAACTGTTGAAGGGCATCTGAAGACGCAAGAAATGAAGCTGCGTAAGCTCAGTTTGGAGTATGATGATGAATTATATCCTCATCTCATGTCTGCCATTGTTGAGCGCAGGTGGCTCATTAGCCATGGCCTGCGCCTTGCTGCTCTTAGTACCCTTGAGTCCAAGGAGGTGGTGGACGCATTTGGTGGGGTGGTCCAATGTGCCTTGGCGAGAGGGAAGTCAGAGGCTGTAGAGGCGCTGCAAGAAGCGACTTCTTTGAAGGTACCTGTGAAAAGGTACACGGTTATGATCTGCTGATCCTATGATAACCTGGTTCTGCTATGAAGAGGATGAAGGTCTTAGAGCTTCCCATGATTCTTGAAATGGAACGCGACCAGGATTATCCCATAGGTGTTGTTATGGAAGGTTTGACCTTAGCGCGCCATCGTATTGATAATGCTGAAGCCAGCCGGACTATTTTGAAGCCCGATGACTCTCAGCTTCAAGTGCCATTTTCCTCGCCCGGGGATATTCTGAATCCCTTTCCTTTAGAGAAAGAAATGCCCTTGAAGGAAGTGTTGGAAGCGCATGCTACCAGACTAGCTAAAAAGGAAGGTATTACAGGTAAAGCGATTTTGTGCGGGGTTAGTGCAGCTCATCTCCCAAGGTCTGATGGGGTGCGGTGAGTGTTGCCACTGTGTCTCGTCAAGACTCGGACTTGTTGAAGAGGCTAAGCGATATTGGAGATGCTGCAAGCCGCGTAGGGACTTCATCACTTGAGCGGTCTAGGAGTATATAGATAGGATCTTGTGTTTATAGACATCCTTTTGTAATAACTTGTAGTCATTAATAAAAATCTCCTTTTGTTAAGTGCGTGTTAATATTATTGCAACTTGTTATGTGCGTACTTATCTGTTTGTCTTTGCGTAAAAGACGTGTTCGTTGTCTCAGGGTCAAATTTGTACACAAGCGCGAATAATATGAGAAATTCATAGTCATGTATGAAGATCATAGTATACTTAAAAAATAATTTCTAAGTAATTGTATCATAGTCGTGTATGTTGTGATATGCAGCGTACTGTGAATATCATATTAAGGAATCAAGTGTCTTTGTTCCTGAGTTGTTAAACGTGCACCATATGCGTTGTTGCGCACCCGTCGTGGGAT
This sequence comes from Chrysanthemum makinoi, assembly GCA_910596185.1. Classification (NCBI taxonomy): domain Eukaryota; kingdom Viridiplantae; phylum Streptophyta; class Magnoliopsida; order Asterales; family Asteraceae; genus Chrysanthemum; species Chrysanthemum makinoi. Next base: position 1,642,144 of record OU343224.1, read on the forward strand.
GCGTACAGAACTTATTCCAACATCTTGAGAACAAGGTGTTTAACAAGGATACATGATCCAATGTTGATGGGTTTGCAACCCTCTTACTCAACGAGTTGTTTAGTAGGTTAACTCATCCTTTTACCATCGTGGGTTTATTAAGTGCATGCACGCCATGTAGGCAAAAGATCAAAAATGTTAAGACATAAAGTATATGGAAATAACAAATTGAAATGTGTCGCGGAGTTAGCTAGAAACCGCGACGTTTTATTAATACTTGCAAGTTTTTATGAAAGAAAATAAATAAGACATATGCCTAAGTAAAACAAAAAGTAAATACACGGATATTTATTGGGCACTTCACTAAAGTGCAGGAGTGTCCGTGCGCTGGGCCGTAGCCATTCCTATAGATAACACCTCTTAAGGTTGCAGATGTTCCATGTACGTGGTAGTTCCCGACCATCCATGTCTCGTAGCTTGTACGCGCCGGTTCCTAATGCTTCGGTAACCTCATAGGGTCCTTCCCACTTCGGTCCAAGTTTGCCCGTGTCTTCTGCGTGGCTCGCATCATTGGCGCGGTAAACGAAATCACCTGGTCTGAATGAAACACTTCGTACTTTAGCATCATAGTATCCCTTCATTTTTGACTTTGATTTTGCTTCACGTATAGCTGCGCGTTCGCGCCTTTCTTCCAGCAGGTCTAAGTCGATACGCCACTCGTCGTCATTGGTAGCTACATTGATTTCAGCAGTGCGAATAGTTGGCATCCCAATTTCGGCTTGTATGACGGCCTCTGTCCCATAGACTAGAGAAAAGGGGGTGTCCCCTGTGCTAGTTTTGATTGAAGTGCGGTGCGCCCACAGAACATGCGATAGTTCTTCCACCCACCTTCCTTTGTGCTTGTCCAGGCGTGCCTTAATTCCTTCACCCAGGCTCCGATTTTCCCGTTCTACTAAGCCGTTGGTTTGTAGGTGTTTAACTGATGCGAAGTGCTGTGTGATTTTCAACTTCTCGCACCAGTCCTTGAAAGGGTTGTCGCAGAATTGTTTCCCATTGTCCGATATGATTTCCCCAGGTAGACCGAAGCGGCATACAATATTTTCCCAGACAAAGCGTTTCACCTGGTTGCCAGTGATTGTTACCACTGCCTTTGCTTTGATCTACTTGGTGAAGTAGTCTATGGCAACTATGAGGAATTTTAATCCTCCTGCTGCAACAGGGAAAGGACCTGCGATGTCGATACCCCACTTGTAGAATCACCATGGTGCCGTAATTAGTGTTAGCTCCTGTTGTGGTTGGCGTGGAACGGGTCTGTGTACTTGGCAATCGCTGCACTTTCTTATTAAGTCCCGCGCATCGCGGTGCATGGTGGGCCAATAGTATCCTGACCTTAAAGCGCGCGCCACCACGGACTGTGGTCCTGAATGCATGCTGCATGAACCTTCGTGGATTTCCCGCAGTACATAATTTGTTTGTAGGGGGCCAACACAGCGGAGCCATGTTTGCAGGAAGGAGCGTCGATATAGTATGTTGTCCCGAAGTTCAAACCTCTGTGATGTGCGCCGTATCCTTTGTGCTTCCTTCTGCTCTTGGGGTAATACTCCCTTGCTTATGAATTCCGCTATCGGTGTCATCCACGTAGGGCCGTCTTCCTCTATTACTGTGGATATTTCCATCTCTGAGATGGATTTGCTTTTCCACGTTTCCACCAGCACTTGTTTTGACAGGTGTGCAAAGCTTGTCGATGCAATCTTACTTAATGCATCCGCCTTTCGATTTTCCCCTCTAGGAACCTGCTTGATAGTAAACCTATCAAAGCCTTGGATTAGTGCCTTGGTCTTGTCGAGATACTGAATCATGTTTTCCTCCTTGGCCACGTATTTGCCCAACACGTGGTTAGCTACTAGCCGGGAATCCACATTCGCTTCCAGGTTACGTACACCCATTCGAGTAGCAATACGTAGGCCGGCTAGTAGGGCTTCATACTCTGCCTCATTGTTTGTCGCTGTGAACTCAAAACGCAGTGCGTAAGTGAATTCCAATCCTTCTGGGCTTGTGAGGATGAGGCCTGCTCCTGACCCATCTATGCATGAGGATCCATCCGTGAACAAGATCCATGGATCTTGTAATTCCCTTTTGCTTGGTGCGGGTGTATCTTCAGCGTCCGGTTTTTCGATGATGAAATCTGCTAGTATCTGCCCTTTTATTGCGGTACGCGGCCTGTAGGAGATGTTGTGTTCACCGAGAAACACGCTCCACTTCTGTATTCGTCAGGTTTGGAGATGATTTGCTTGATTGGTTGTTCTGTGATTACTGCTATTGGATGCGCTTGAAAGTACCTGCGCAGCCGCTTGGCGGTGAATACTAAAGCCAGTACCAACTTTTCCATTGCACTGTAATTGATCTCCGTTTTCTTGAGCGCTTTGCTTACAAAGTACACCGGTGTTTGCACTGACTCCCTGTCTGTCAGCAGCACCGCGCTGACTGCTCCATGTGTCGCAGATAAGTACATAATTAGTTCTTCCCCTGGTCGGGGTGTGACTAATGTGGGAAGCGCTGCCAGGTGTTGTTTAAGCTGTGTGAAGGCTTCTTCTGCCTCCGTAGTCCAGCGAAAATCTCCCTTTTCTATACACTTCTTGAGTGTCTTAAAGAGAGGTAGTGACTTGTCTACTGACTTGGATAAGAATCTGTTTAAACCAGCCAGTTTTCCATTTAGAGATTGGACTTCCTTCAACGTGCGCGGTGAAGGAAGTTCGATGACAACCTTAGTCTTTTCTGGACACGGTTTTATGCCATCAGGTTCTATCAGGTATCCGAGAAACATGCCTTCTGTAGCGCCAAAAGTGCATTTTTTAGGATTGAGCTTCATGTCGATCTCCTTGAGTGTCTTAAATGTTTCCTCGATGTCGCGCACCAACTCGTCTTCAGTATGGCTTTTTATGACCAGGTCGTCAACGTAAACCTCTAAGTTGCGGCCCACCTGTTTTTCGAATGCATTATCTACTAACCGCTGATAGGTGGCGCCTACGTTCTTTTAGCCGAAGGGCATTTTGGTATAGCAGTAGACGCCTTGGCTTGTATGAAAGGCCGTTTTTTCCTCGTCTTCCTTAGCCATCTGGATTTGGTGGTATCCTTTGTATGCATCGAGGAAGCACTTGAGTGGGTATCCACACAAAGATTCTACCATCCAGTCTATCTCCGGTAGTGGGTAGCAGTCTTGTGGACATGCCTTATTGAGGTCTGTGAAGTCCATGCACATTCGCCAGCTACCGTCGCTCTTCTTTACCATTACTGGATTAGAAAGCCAGTCATGGTAGTAGACTTCTCGCATGATTCCTGCCTCTACTAGTTTGTGTACCTCTGCCAGGATTGCTTGCGCGCGCTCTGGAGCTTGGCCGCGCTTCTTCTGGCGTGTTGGTGAGTATCCTTGTCGGATTCTCAGCTTATGTTCTGTGATTGAACGTGGTACCCCGGTCATGTGCTTTGGCTCCCATGCAAAAATGTCCAAGTTCTTTTGCAAGAGTGCGCTCACAGCTGCTTTGCCGTTGTCCGACAGCGATCCTCCGATCAATATTTCCTGTTCTGGGTAATCAGGATGAATTGCAACCTTTAGGTTTGGAACTTTGGTTGCGCGCTGTTCTGGAATGGGTGTCGTCTCGCATGTAATCGTGTTACATTCTCTATGTGGTACAGTGGCGTTGTAGAGAGTAACAATACCACCTTCCACTGGGAATTTAAGCATCCCATGTGCTGTAGATGGTACTGCGCGCATGGCTGATATCCCTGGTCTTCCAATAATGCCATTGTATGGAGAATGGGATTTGATCACCATAAAATCCATCCAGGCTGTCGCGGAGTGTTCTTTATTGCCCACGCTGACTAGTAGGCGTATTTGCCCCATAGGCCATATCTTTTCTCCCGTAAAACCAGTCAGCACTGTCATGACCGGGCTTAACTGACTGCGTATCTTAGGTAGCAGTCGCTTGAAGCAGTGCTCATACATTATGTATGCAGATGCTCCTCCATCAACGTACATGCGGTGGATGTCGTGACCCCCCGCACTAATTTCAATGGTGAGCGGCTCTACCACTGCGTTGTCCGCAGTTAAGGTGGGGAAAGAGATTTCACTTCCAAGGGAAAATTTATGGCTGACCTTCTGCCTAGTAACCGCTGCCATGATTGTATCATGTAGATGGTGTCAGCCTTATCTTTGGGTGCCTCTTTCTTGTTCCCATTATTCTGTCTATCCTTTCCTTCCTTGATGTTTTTGACCATATGGTCCAATCTGCCTTCTTTTACCATTTTATCAATGAGCTGGCGCAGTTGGACACATTCATTGGTGGTGTGGTCCTTCTGTGCATGATAGTCACAGTATCCACTCCCCACGCGCCGATCCTCTGGAGTGCGCATTTGTGGTGGTCTTGGAAAGTTCGCGCCTTCTGTTGCGAGTATTTCCTTTGGAGTCTTGGTCAGTGGGATATACCTGTCATTATCCCGTCCGCTCCCCTGACCACGATAGCTCTTATTACGGTTGCTACTCCGGTCAGTGGATTGTCTCCCAGGTTGTTCCTGTGACCGATAGTTTGAGTATTTTTTCTTGCTATCCGGCGGCTTCTCCTTGGACGAAGGACCTTGTCCGTTTCATTAGTTCATCGAAGGTTTGGGGGATCTTGTCGTTCAGCCTTTTGATGAGCTCTGGGTTATTGATCCCGTTCATGAACCCTGAGATTTTCAGCACTTCGGGACATGCCTTAACCTGTATGCACTCATCTTTGAAGCACTCCATATATGCGCTTGTAGATTCCCCCTGGCGCTGTTTCACCCTGGCGAGTTCGACATGATTTTTAGCGCACTTCTTCCGTTGAGTGAAGTTTAGGCGGAACGCCTTTCTCAACTCTTCAAAGCCATCAATGCTTCTGCGTGGAAGCTTACTGAACCAGTTCCGCGCGTTTCCCACTAGTGTGGAATTGAACATGTGGCACCACACAGGTTGTGGCCAGTTTTCGATAGTAGCGGCTGATTCAAAAAATTTTAGGTGATCGTCAGGATCACCTGTTCCGTCATAGGTTTTGACGTTAGCGGGCATGCGCATTCTCTTATCTTCTGAGAAATTACTGATGCGTCGAGTAAACGCATCCACCTTTTGGCGGTGCCACGGAAGAGACATGTCTTCCTCCTCCTGTTCACGGTATTTCCTCCTGGACTTCCAGTGTCCAGTCTCGCTATCCTCGTTGTCCGAGGAATTGCCAGAGGACGAATTCTCCCTTCTTCGGCGCTTGCGCCGACTGTCCTCATAATTTGCACTTGAAGGACTTTCACTTGGGGAGTACCGTCGCCCAAGTCTGTCCTGGACTCTGCGGCTACCAAGTCTGGCGTGGACATTGGTACGCCGTTCATCCTCTTCACTTTCTTCCAGATGCTGTGAGTGAGATGTCTCATCATCCTCGACTCTCCTCCCAATTCTGTTGAACACTGGGGGTCGGCGACTGTCTCTCCCGCGCTTCTCCTTCTGACGGCGCGGTGGGGAAGTTTCGTATTCTGAGTCGAAATTGATTCGGGCTTGTAGGCTTCGACTCGACCTCTTTTTTGCTTCCTCTTACATGAGAGTAGCCAAGGTTTCGTAATTTTGGGATACGAAATCCCCCGGTGCAAGTTCCGGCGTGACCCCTTCTAGAGCGAGGGTGTTTGTTTCTACCACTATGCCCTTGTTTGATGCGGTGCATCTGGTGCCTTTGTCGGGTCGGTCTCTAGCACCGATTGAAGGGGAGTGGTAAGAACGATGCGCGATGGATCTCTTGCTGGTGGTGGTTGTAGTGACTGGGTTGTCCCCGTGGTTCCACGGAGGAAGACCAAGTCTTGGCACGATCCCGGTTTTAGCAACACCGGTTGTCCTGTGAAGTGCCGCTTGGAAGCTGATCCGATGTGCAGCTTCTTTCCTGTAAGGTCTGTTTGCGATCGTTGATTTCCGTGCTTCGTCATTCTAGTTCTTAGTTCTTAGTGATTGGTCCCACGGATGGCGCCACTTGTTGATACAAAAGTTGGGCGTTCCTTGTTTGGGGCTCTGGCTCTTGTACCAATTGAGTCTTGATTCTTGAGACCTGCGCACTAAGTAACAGAAAACACCGTTAGGCTTATCGTGGGATTGTCTCCCACGATTATCCTCCGGCGTGAGAGTAAGTAATCGGTTTTAGGGTTAAAGAGAGTTAGGGTTTAAATCGTACCTTTAACGAGGGATTGGGTTCCCTTTGTATACACACGGAATCCTTGTTGGTTCCGTGTTCCCCAACCTTCGGCGTATCCCGCCTAAGTCGGTTGGCCAACGATTATCTCCATAATTAGGAGATATCCGATATTCTATTCCATAAATAAGTTTGGGTTTGGGCTTTCGTGAGCCCAAACACTTATTAACTTAGCCCAGTTCGTGCTGGGCTTACTAAGAGTAATCGTTAGTCGGGTTCGTGACCCGAATGTAGACTATACGTCATCAACTCGTATTTGCACCTGCTTAAAATATCTAGATATATGTACCTGTCTCATTATTCGCTGGATACCCGGTTAATCAATTTTTCGAATTTCTTTGCGAGTATCGGTTATCCTTAATTGAATATTCTATGAACAAAATGACGGGTGTCAAGATTAAATCACCCTTAAACTTATGGACAAAACAAAGCAAAGCACGCTAATATATTACTCCCTCCGTCTCAAAATAATAGTTCACATTTCCTTTTTTGGATGTCTCAAATTAATTGTCCACTTTCCTTATATAGTAAAAACTAGAAAACTTTGTGGGGGAAGATTCTTTTTGAATGGTTAAAAATAAAAGTGGTCCCACTTTTATTAAATTGTGTGTTTCTTGTCTCTTGACAATAATTTTGAAACGGAGGGAGTAAATTTTTTTAAAAGTTAAAAGAAAACGAATATTGTATCAAACGATTAATGTTTTTGAATAATTCATGTACAAAATCCTAATGTATTAGATAATAGAGATACTTATATTAAAACTATAATGTTTGAAACTATATATATTATATGTATACTCTGACTAATAATAATAGCAACAAGTGGGTGTGATTTGGGTAAACGGATATAAGTACGGGTAATCGGCGGGTATTATTAGAATTTGTCACCGAACTCGTACCCGACGAAAAAAACTTATTAATACCCAAACCCGCATCCAAACCTATTAACCCACCCCCGAACCCGGACCAACCGATTTGGGTTTCGACGTTTCCTCGTCGGTTTCGAATGATTTTGCCATCCCCACTTATTTCACTTAAAAAAAACTACAAACACAAGTGGTCGACTTGTATAATTATGCCGCATAGTGAGACATGTAATAAATCGGAACCGAAAAGATAAAAATGTTAAATATGGTGTAGATGATAATAATAACCGTGGACGCACGGGGTTTTGACATAAATTATACTTAGTTTAGATATCACACACGAATTCTTGACGTGTTTTGAATTTTTTTTAAAGTTTATAAATAATGATCTTTTCTCTATACATTTTTTTCTTATATGATTACTTAAACTTTAAAGCAGAGAATAACGAATACTTAACACGAGTCGTTGCATTATAACCGAATCCTAGATAGTAAATTACTAAACAATATTTTATAAGAGTTGTTATAGAATTGCATTTAGATGTGTTATACTCATCTAAAAATATTTGAGATTAACAATCTATTTCCTTCATAAGATTCACATCTATTTAAAGCATTTTTCTCATACTTCTAAGACGTATATAAAAATTAGGCCCCAGTTTGATATATTTGTTTAAATGCAAAACCACAAAATAAAATTTATAATAATAACAATAATAATAATAAATCAATTGTCAACCATTAAAATTACTATGTTACAAATGTGCAGCTTATCAATGTTACGGAAATGTCTCTTACGACTTTCAAATTTGTTCACAAATGAAATTTATAAATTTATAGTGATAGTTATGCATTATAGCATACAAAGATTTATGATTGCAAAACTTCCAACTTATTGGCGCCGTGAACAACAAACTTCTTGACCTATATCCAAGAGAGCGCTAGAAACAATCCTTGTGAACACACTACTGAAGTCTGCAGAGGAATTTCTCAAGATTGGCAGCCCTTACTTTCCACGCAAGATTTGACACAACAACTTATGACATGTCTCATTTTAGTAACTTGAAGACCAATGATGTATAGGTTTCTTGAAGGTCCTTGAATATTCAACCTTTAGAATCCTAGCCATAACTTCCTGCACTATAACAAATGTTTCGACTTTAAAGATTTTCATACTTTATCCGGAATCTATTTGATTTAGTACATGGTTAGAAAGAGTGAACCAATAGAAAATACACACTGTATAGAGTTTGCTAAGGACTGCAAGATTCACACTGATAGTTTGATATACGATCATAGTACACAAAATATTATGCACATAAGACAATAATCACAACATTTTTTACTAATGTTTTTGTTGAATATTTAAGTAAAAATGGGAATTTCAGATAAGATATAAATATGTTAGGAAGAAGAATACACCTACCAATCTGCAGTGCGTTTGTTATCAGCAAGAAAAGCCTTTGCAGTCCTCTGGAAAATGCTTCTTGTCACTATAATCTGCAATTTTGCAGTCGTGTTAATACTAACCCATATTACAAAATGAGCAAACATCTGGTAATAGGAAAAAAAAATGTTACTCGTAGTCATACCAAGTTGAAGGAAAACAGGGTAGCACATGCGATAATTTTTTCCTCCGTATATATAACCTCTTATATTCCATTATCCACCAAATAAGATGATTACTGAAATCATAAAGTTTTATAGTCGTATTTGTATGGGGGACAACCAACCTCACCCAATCCATTTCAACCCGTACTAATAAATAACTCAGTTTGGCCTGAACTTTTTTTGACCCATTACACAATCTACCTATCCATTGATCAAGTTCTAGAAATTTTCATGTTATTAGATTGAGTGAAACATAAAAAATAAAACTATAAGCATATAAGTTTTAATAAGAATTCCCAAACATCCCAAATACTCATAAACATTAAACCATAACCCGCAAAATGACTAATACACGAGTCTAGCAATCCCAAACAACATATATACTTAATAAATATTAAATCACAATCTACTAAATAACTAATGGCTACCATTTAAGTGTTGTAATATTTCACCAGCAGCAATTCTAAAACCCCAAACAATCAACCGATGAACCTTGGAACAAAACTATGCACGTGTGACAGCAAACCTGAAACAAACAAAACAAAAGAACAAACGAACTGCACGGAAGAATCTCATGTCCTTTAAGCTTAATACGAACTCGTATATTTGCTGCGAGTCTACAATCGTACAAGCCCCAAGATTTGATGCAGCCAACACGTGTCTATTCGGCAAAGAACCGAATCAACACAAAAACACTTCGGCGATAGCAGAAAACAATATGATGGAAGAGTATGAACTGATACTTTTTGATTTGAAGCTGTTGGTATTCTTTTTTTTTTGGTATTTAAATCAAGGAGTCTAACCTCCTATTTATAATGAAAGTTAAAGACCCACTAAGATGTCAGTTGAGAAAAACTAGTGGACTCAATACCATAACCATTGCATGATTCAAATCAGTAGAAAATGTAGTCGTGCTTGAGAATTCTCAGGAAGAAAAAGTCATCAAGAGGACTCCACAAAGTCCTATTTTAACGTCAAGCACAAACCAATTTCAACATATTGTATCTCAATAAACTATAGGTTATACCCCCACCATACCAATATTATTATTGTAAAGTAATCAAACTATACAACATCATCATAATATCCAACAATCCCCCACCATGTTGGATAGTTTTCTACTATTCTAATAGGTCATGTCGCAAAGGTGTCACAAAGATTAAACCTTGCATTATACAAGTAGGCAAAGTAAAATCGATTCAATGGTGTCCGAAGATTAAACCACAAACCTTAAGATATAATGGTGTCCGAAGATTAAACCAAATACCTTTAGATATTACCGGCATACTTATACACATTTCCTATCGTAACCGATGTTTTCTCACTGAGCGCTAATAAGGCCATGCGCTTAAATCTTGTTTCATGACCCTCTAAAAGAGAAACCAATACTCTTCATTCAAGGCGGCACCACCTCTAGATCATATAGGCAAAGCTTTTAACATCTTTGTTGCTAAGATGCCTCTAAGGCTTTGTTAAGAGGATTTACCTCATCCTTTCCTCGACAACGCCGTACTATCTATACTATACATGAGTCAATTATGTGATAGTACCTTCTATCAATTAGTGACTTCGTTGTTACCCATTAAACTCGTGAAATAGGAACACTACAACCAAGTCGGGTTTCCATCACTAACCGATTTACATATATGGTTTCATACTCATGTCTCTAGTCACTCTCATTAAGTCTCTCGTCAGAGGCAAAATGAGATCATCAATCAGTTTTAAACACTTATTAAGTCTCTCGTCAGAGGCTTAAAAAATGTAACAATTAAGTTTCTAGATCACTTAATAAACTCGTCAATAATGGTACCATTCTCTAAAATTTATCCCGAATCATGACTTAACACGAAACAAAGATATTTCAACATCTTTTGAAATTTATATATACATTTAAAGTAATATTTTAGAACAATTCTAAACTTTACTTTAATCTCAAAACACAATATTCACTGTTGGAGTAACAAACAACACAACGGATATCACATTAATTCCTACGTGAGTTAATGTGCATTTATACAAGGTAACTTGATTTTTTCAAAAAGAAATTTGTACACCAATAAGGTTATACATCAATAACCTCAACTATATCAATTATCAATGTCATTCAGTTAGATCATATTATGTTTGTTTTCTTCTTCAATGTAAATGGCATCTCATGCAACATATTGCAATGCAACTGATTTGAAATTAATATTTAATAAGAAACACTAGCTTTCATTAATATTAAAAAGGTTACCAGGAATGAAAACAAACTGAAAACTAACGACTCGAATTAAAACAACTACACTAGAAACTGAAACAAACATAGACTGAAAGACATTGACAACTGAAACTGAAAGAGGTGCTAAGCACCTTGCTAGTGTTCTAATGATTCAACAAAACCATTTCACCCCACGAGTTCATCTCCATCATCAAGATGAACATGAGCCACCATCTCGGCTATCTCGGTGTTCACCATATTCATTTCATTAGTCCCCGATTTCCTGTCTTTGCACTCGCGAGCAAAGTGGCCAGTCTCTCCACAAACATGACACTTGAAGGACCGATTTGATGGAGCGGATTTCTTGAAGTTGTTCTTTGTTACTCCCATCTTGGCTTTGTTTGTATCATTTCGAAAGAATCTTTTCTTAGAACTTTCTCCTTGCACATGATTCACACTTGACACATTGTTACCCCGTTTATCTCTAATTTTAGCCTCTTCCTCCATACGAAGATGCTTTAGAAGATCATCTAACGTATAATCTTCCGTTTTCTGCAACATTCTCTTAGAGAAACTTTTCCAAGAAGGTGGAAGTTTGGTTAAGATCGCACCCACTTGGAATGCATCACTAACGGGAACATCAAGAGACTTCAACTTGTTCACTAGCACTTGGAGCTCATGCACTTGCTCCATAATTGACTTCCCTTCAATCATTGCATATTCAAAGTATTTTGAAACCAAATACTTATTCGTACCTTGCTCATGAGTTTTATACTTAAACTCTAGCGCACTCCAAAGCTCTCGCGGGTTAGTAACCGATGCATACAAATCATAAAGTGTATCGGACAGGGCATTCTTGATATGGTGCATAACAAATAGTCTCGTCCTCTTTTGAATCATTCGCCTTCTCAAGCTTCGGCAACATTTTTCTCGTCCTCTGGTTGACCGGTGCGGGCATCGGTTACATGGAATGGGAGCCAATGTCGGGTCCAAAACATAGTAAACCTTTAACAAGATGAGCAAGAACTTCATCTTGTCAGCCCAACGAGTATAGGTACACCCGTCAATCCTATCGAGTTTAACCACTTCTTGGTTCATCATTCGGAGGTTTGTGATGGAAGCAGTAGCACCGTTGTCCATGTCGTTATTATTAAGCTTAAAGATTGTTGTAATATTTCACCAGCAGCAATTATAAAACCCCAAACAATCAACCGATGAACCTTGGAACAAAACTATGCACGTGTGACAGCAAACCTAAAACAAACAAAACAAAAGAACAAACGAACTGCACGGAAGAATCTCCTGTCCTTTAAGCTTAATACGAACTCGTATATTTGCTGCGAGTCTACAATCGTACAAGCCCCAAGATTTGATGCTGACCATGAACACGTGTCTATTCGGCAATACCGAATCAACACAAAAACACTTGGCAATAGCGAGAAAACAATATGATGGAAGAGTATGAACTCATACTTTTGATTTGAAATCGTTGGTATTCTTTTTTGGTATTTAAATCAAGGAGTCTAACCTCCTATTTATAATGAAAGTTAAAGACCCACTAAGATGTCAGTTGAGAAAAACTAGTGGACTCAATACCATAACCATTGCATGATTCAAATCAGTAGAAAATGTAGTCGTGCTTGAGAATTCTCAGGAAGAAAAAGTCATCAAGAGGACTCCACAAAGTCCTATTTTAACGTCAAGCACAAACCAACTTCAACATATTGTATCTCAATAAACTATAGGTTATACCCCCACCATACCAATATTATTATTGTAAAGTAATCAAACTATACAACATCATCATAATATCCAACATTAAGTTGGCTAAAATTAGAGCATGAATTTTGTGATTAAAGAGAATATTGCATTGCGTAGAGAGTTGCCTCATTCAGCCCATCTGACGATTTTTCATTCACAATAATACTACACCTTCATGATATCCACGAACAAAAGCCTACACAAGAAAGAAAATAACAGATAACAAAAATTCAGTGCCAAATTTTATATCTATTTTTTTAATCATTGTCAGTTTAGCACTTGCTGATATGTTGCTTGCGTACAAGTTTTAAATTTATAAAGGGGGAGGGAGTGGTACCCTAGTACCCAATACTACTCAAATTGTCAAGTCACTTCTATCCAATAAAAACCCTCTAACTCAAAACTACCCAATTCTACCATAACACTACCCAAAGTGGAGAGAGTGGTCACCTATCCTACCCACTTTCTTTTATTTTTTTTTCATATATTTTTAATACATAAAATCACATACAATATTAAAATAAAAACATACAATTTCATTAAAAATAAAAACATTACATAATACTTAAAAAAAATAGATTAAAAAAAAACCACTAATCATCGAGATGCGGCAAGTATTGACGTCTTCGCGTCTCGTGAGATCATATCGAAGACGGTCATGGAGAACTTCGTCTAGTAACTCCGCTACCACACTGTCGTTGAACACTGGCTGGACCGGCTCATCCATTATATGAACCGGTGAAACTTTTTTTCAATCGCGCGTCATAGCCTTCTTGAAAATATGGGTATCTCGCTTCAATGTAATGCTTGCCCACTATTTTCAAAAACATGCTTTTCTCCATTCGATTTTTTTTTGAAAGTAAACTTCGTTGTACTTTGGTGCTTCAACGAACCAATCATTCTCTAGAGTTCGAATACCTATTTCCCGATGACGATTTATGCTACTACGGCTAGAGCTTGCCGTGTCTTCAAGAAACTGAGACGCTTGAAGCATAACTTGCATCGAGCTACCCGTGGATAGATCGTCGGACGAAGACGGAATAACGATTCAATTGGAAGAATCGGGAAGACATTTTGATGATAAAAAGGTTGGGATTTTATGAGAAATTGAAAGATGGGTTGTAATGATTTTGTGAAAAATTGGTTGTGATTTTAAAATGTGAAGGTGGGGGTTTTTAAAAAGGTGGGGGTAATTTTATTTTTTTTATTCACACTCCGTTAGGCTAAACCAACGTTCAAAATTCAAAAAATCACCCCTCACACACGCATCGCTTCCAAGCCGAAATGATACCCGATGGCGCTACCCCGCACCCTTTGAGGCGGTGTTACCGATCGGGTTCCCCTACCCGATTTGCTACCCGATGCCCACTCCCTCCCCTCTAAGAGGTGATTTACCAAATCTATTAATAACACATACGAGCAAGTGAACTCGTCCGTTATAGATAGATTATGAAGGTAAGTCGGGATCGTTCGCCGGGATTTGTGAGTGAATCAAGAAATAAGTGATAAAAATCTATTATAAGCAATCCAAAGGCGGCAAAGAAAAATAAAGATGATGAGATTCAAATGATTAAAACTACACTTGCTTAAACAAGTTTACTACTTTTGATACGCATGATTGTGTCAACTTCTTCTTAATATATTATTCTCACAAGTTAAACTTTCGTCATGATTTTAGTTTATAAAAACAAGAATTAAGTTCAACCAATCAGCTCAAGATCAATTCAAGTTTCATAAGTTTGATTCATGTTAATTTCACAAACTTAAACACAAAAACGTTCATTTGTTCTATCAAATTTGCTTAGGAAATGGTCAATACAAACCGATCATAGACAAAAAGGTTACAATTGATTGTAAGCAACTAATCTTTCGACCTAATGAGCCGTTTCCAATCAATCCAATTTGATAATCCAAAGTGTTCTTATTACAACCACAAATAAGTTTCTTTGTTAAAACCAAGAATAATGGGTTAAAACAATCATTCATAGACAAATGATTATAACTAGTTGAATAACAATAAATACTTTCGACCTTTAAAATAAATAACAACTAGTGAATCTTAATGAACAAATGTCACTATAAAACTTAAGCACAATTGGTTCTTAGAGTTGACTTGAAATTGAATTAAAAACATGTTATCACAATAGTGAACAAATCATTATATAGTTAACATAATTTAAGCAAGTGCAAAAAGGTACTAGCCACTCATAGCAAACATGAACATAAACTCAGAATTTTGAACATTAAAAAACATGATTTAAAGTCTTACAATGATTGAAATAAGATTACAAATGATAGAGTAATGATACCCAAAGTATTGGTGTTGACGTTTTGGTGGTTTGACTTCAAAATGTTGACTTTTTGGTCCTCCAAACTTTCCTGGACTTCTAAGGACGAAATTGAGATCCTTTGAGGATGATTTGATGAGTAGAAAGTTGATTGATGATTGTGTGTCCTTAAATGATTACAAATGCTCTATTTATACTATTCTCAAGGCCTAGGGTGTTTAATACATCAACTTGGCCAACAAGCAGAGTAGAATGGACTAGAATACACAATAGAAGGGCCTAGAATCGTTGGGAACAAGCTGGAAATCATAGTAATGAAGTTTGGGCAAAAAAGGAACCTCCAGCCGAATCGGTTGCGGGTTGCGACCGATTGGATGGTCTTTCTCAACTCCCTCCAGCTGAATTAGTTGCGGGTTGCGACCTATCGGCTGGAGCTCCTCAGCAGACGAGTTTTCGAATTCAATTGTTTCGCTTGTTTCATGTTCGTATCTCTTAATTCTATATCCAAACTTGATCTTTTCGTTGATTTGAAACTTTGGAATGCTGAACCCTTGGATCATTCGTTCTTGAAATTCCTCCTAAGTGTGTATCTTGACAAGGAATTCTTTGCATGATTACAAATCTTCAGTTATTCATCATTCTTTCACTTTTCCTTTCTTTTTCCTGGACTTGGTTACATATACTAGACAAACGTTCTTTTAAATGATTAATTAACAAAAGCATTTGAATATAACCAAATAACACACATAAAAGTACGAATAACGCTACTAAAAACATGCACAATTTGAGCGTTATCAAATTCTCTCACACTTGAACTTTGTTTGCCCTCAAGAAAATCTAGAAGTGAAAAATATAAATCCACATGGTACACAAGTATGATTGAAAAAAAATGTGATGCAAATATACCAAGTACAAGTACAAGATAAGATTCATCATGTGGAAAACTAGAAGGGGGGGTTGAATAGTTTTACCAATTTAAAACTTCTTTTTCAACATTTAGATCGACTTATGTCAATCTATTTGGTTGTTTATGTTGGGCGTTGATAGATAGATATATAAGCGTGTAATGAAAGATAAAGAGTAAGAAGCACATCACCACGACACAAGTATTTATAGTGGTTCGGCTACAAGGACACCTTCCTTGCCTTACTCCACTTCCCGAGTCACCTACCGAGTTAGTAGCACTACACCAATCTCCTTATGGCTTAAGAAGCCTTCATGCGTCGCTAACCTTTTCCCAAGTACAAAGCTAAATACAGGAATTCTTTCTTACACCAAGGCGAACCACACCTAACATAACATCGCTTACCCTTTATACCTAGGCTAACCACCGAGTTCTTTCACACCAAGGAGAACTAATCCTATCACAGCGTCGCCTACCCTTTATTAGGTACTAGGATAAGCACCTAGTTCCATTACAATGGAGGAACTACTACCCTTACATTAGGAATTAGAAATTCGTGTATTAAAAAGAGTTCACCTCAAGTATATGTAATCGTTAGAAAGCTCGTGAGTACAAAGACTTTTATGTTAAGTAGTATTTAGTTTAGTAACACCGTGGAGGACGGACGTGTCTTTACCCACTGTATGCCTGATCCACAGCCCGTTGTGTGGCGTTTTATTGTAAGACTATAAATACTCTCTACCTTCCAAGGTAAAGAGTTGGAGCTCATAATAAGAATTTTCTTTCTCTCACTAAAGTTCCCTAAACCTCTAACTTTCTCTCTCTAGAATTCCACTTATATGCCTACTTTGTGTTATGGTTTGATGTGTATGTGAAATCCAATATCCTAAAATTGGTATCAAGAGCCAAGGTTAGATCATATCTTACACATCTTTGGATTTCTAGTGGTTTTTAGGTGGTTTTTGAGTTTGAAAAAGTTTAGTGGTTTTTGCATCATTTGGTTGATTTCTTGTGTTAAAGCTTGGATTTTGTTAGTACTTTTGTGTTTAGAATCATCACAAGTGTTTAGGTTTTCATTTGGTAAGCTTGAATCATCTTGGTTGGGTTGTTTTGGATTGAAAAGTGGTGTTTGTGAAGTTTTCTAGCTAGCGACTTGATCTACTGATAGCTTTTCTTGCTAGCGACTTGCTTTACATTTTAGTAGCTTAGGTTTGTGGAGTTAGCGACTTAGGCCTAGCGACTTGCCTAGTGAGACAAGTCGACAAACAGTACAAGTAGTGGAATCTCCACTACGGTAGCGACAATTGGAAGTTAGCGACTTGTACTTTATATTGTTAGCGACTTGGTGTTAGCAAGTTGGTACCTAGCGAGTTGCTATTTAGCGACTTGAATATTTAGCGACTTGGTGCTTAGCTTAATCGCGCCAAAATTTTGTTATTAGCGACTTGGATTGTAGCGGTTGTTACATAATCCACTTGGAACTTTAGCGACTTAGCACTTAGCGACTTGGTTCACAATTTTCCTAGCGACTTGAGTGATTTCCTTTAAATAAGGTTTTCTCTTGATTGGTAAAATCCGTGAAAGAATCTATTTCCCGGTTTAATCATAGAGTTATAAAATCTCGCTTAACTTGTCATCATGTCTACCAACGTTCCTACAATCATCTCCACTGTTGCCGAGGATGTTCAAGCAGTTGGTTCGGACATTACTCGCCCACCCATGCTGGATGAATCGACTATGACTCTTGGGCTCAACGAATCGGTTGTACCTGTCTTGGAAAGAAAATGGGGTTAACATTCTCAAATCCATTGATGAAGGACCTTACCGAGTTGAAACTATTAGAGATATACTTGATCTTTGAAGATGGAACTTTGATTTCACGGAATGGAGCGGACCAAAGATGTATGATGAGCTTGACGATAAGGAGAAAAGAGATTCGATCAGAATATAGAGCTTCCAACATTATACTGCAAGGTCTACCAAAAGACATCTACAAGCTTATCAATCACAATACCAGGAAAAAGGCTCAGTATGGGATAATGTCAAGATGCTTCTTCTGGTTACGAGCTATTGTTGAAGACCAGAATCACAAATTGTATGATGAATTTGAGCACTTCAAGAAGAAACCAAATGAAAGTGTCTATGAGTACTATGTGAGATTTCATAAGTTGGTGAATGACATGAGTAACATCAGAATGACTATGCCTAACATTCGGTGAACTCAAAATTTGTAAACAACATGAATCGAATGGCACAAATTTGTTACACGTGAAGCTCACTAAAGGATTGAAGAATACAAACTATGAGCAACTCTATGCCTTCCTTATTCAGAATGAGAGACATGCCATGTTTGAAAAGAGGATTCTCGAACAATTCAAAATAAATCCAGGAGAGAGAAGCTCATCAAATGATTAAAGCGCCTTCTACTCAAACATTGGGATTACCACTAAAGCTTCACAAGTTATATCCATGGGTGATGGAACTCACAAACTCATTCCCGATACAATGTTCAAACAAGCCGATCTTTACGATGCACGATGGGTAACTTCATTAATCAGGCGGCTCTCGATTAGTCAAAACATGAATCTCTTCTAAAACCCAACAACAACACCTCGAAACGACTTCTAACCCACACAATCAAGCTCTGTCGGAGATGGGAAAATTGTTGTGCAACCAGCCGGAAAGACGGTATGATCAAGGAAGAGAGGAGTCGGTAGAGGTTATGTTGGTAATCCGAATCGAGGAAGAAATGGAAATCAAGGTCAAACTAAGCCGATCAAATGCTATAAGTGTGGTGGTGAGGGACACATTGCAAGGAACTGCACATCTCCAAAGCGTCCACAGAATCTGATTAGAGAGATAAGATGTTGCCCTGTACGCTCGGGATAATGGTGATGCGTTGGATGAAGAGGAGTTATTGTTTCTTGCTGAGGGCAATGCCAAGACCTATGATTCAGATGTGGATGAGCGACCAATTCGGAGATAGGTCACAATCATCGAGCATGCTTTCAAGTCGTGATTGTGATGCATCACGACTCGATGTGGATGATGGACCTCGCAAGACACACAATTTTTATGGCTAGCATTTCTCCAATGGTTTCTCCCAAGGTCTCTTCTTCACCCCAAGCTGGCCCATCCAAAGACAAACTCATCTCAGAGGTATTAAAACTATACGATGATGTTGATGTACAAAAGATGCATGACAAAGTACAATCATCTGAAACTATTGAATCAAATATTGAAAACATGGGTAATATCAATGTTGTCCCATATGATCAATATGTGAAACAAAGTGAAAGTGTGATTTTATCAAGTGATGCATCACTTGATCAACAATGACTATGTTTTTGATGAATACTGCATGTGCCCCCGATGATGTTGACATTATCTCGCATCTTGAATGCCTATAAAGAACGTGTTGCTATTTATGAACAACGTGCAAAATTTAAGTTGACCACCCGTGGCGGGGAAATGGATGACCAAATGCGCATAACTATTAGAAAAAGTAGGTTTAGAGAAAAAGTATTAAAACAAGAGTTAAACTCCTTACAAGAAAAACTTTCAAAAGCGCTAAGCAAAACAAGAACTTCAAGAAAATGTTAAAATGCTTAAGCAAGAATTCAACGCTAAGGAATCAAAACTTTTGAATGATTTTTCTAATCTAAAACCTTGAAAAACAAGCTTGAAAAATAAGTTGTATGCATTAAGGAAACACCATTAATTTCGCCACATGATCACTAAGCATAGAGTCCTAAATGATAAGCATAGCATTCCCCTTGTTGAGGAACCAAATCCAGAGGTCATTAAAAGGCTAGAAATGCTCATAAGGTTCTTTATGATGGCAAGGAAATCCTTAAACCTAGGTAGAAACCTAGTTGCGGTACTGCGAAAGTGCACGAGAGGAAGATAAGAAATCGATGAAATCACTAGGGAAAAGTTAAACAAGAAACTATGATCCAAAATGTAAGAAAAGAAAGTAATCACACCCATGATTACAAAGGAGAAGCTGGATTGCCTTAAACAAGTTTAAGCCTCGGACATTGTTAACTCCGAACAAGTGTTCGGAAAATGGATTTAGATAAGGTAAAGTTGAAAATATTGTTGAAACCAACCCCTTTGGAAAATGCCTAGAAGCATTGTGTATCCTCCAAATACACCAATGCATCTAGTTCCTAGAACAATTGCCACTAAAAGCAAGACCTTAATAAGTCAATATGTTATCTTTCAACTATTTGTTGATTTTGAGAAAACTTTTAAGAAAAGGATCACACCTTTGGTATGCTCAAGGAAAAGAGGTTTTGAGCAAACTAAAGAATGTTATTTAGTGAAGTCATCCCTTTCTTTAAACAACTAAAAGATCACTTTGAGAGTCTTTAAAAGGGAATGAATTCGCATATTAAAAAATGGAAAAGGAATTTGATGCTATGATAGTTGAGGTTAGTGACTATGAGCGAGCATTAAAATATAATGAGATTGAAAGGAAGAACTTGCATACACTGAATGAGAATATGATTTCTAAATGTATTGCTCAAGATGTGTTTTTCATTGCTACAACTTGTTCTATTAATGCTTCTCAATTTCATGAATTATCAAGGTTCCGAAAGTCTCCCATGATCGTGTCATTGAGCTTGAAAAAACTAATTCTGAACTAAGCGAGAAAATTGAAGGCGGATGATCACGACAATTTGGTTAAACATTTTTCTAAACTAGAGGGGCGAGCATTTTAATTTACAACTAAAATATCAACATCTTAAAGAAAATGTCAAAACCTCATATATCAAGACATCCTCGATGCTCCGAGTTTGATGCAGTTTTCAAATTAACAAGCGTGATGAATGTATTCAAGCTCATTGCAACACGATCCGAAAGTTGAAAGCCCAAATCTCTCAATTAAAGGGTCAAAAGAACAATATGATGATCCCAAATGCCTCCTCCTTTAGATTCTCGGAATTCTCAAACTTTTCATCTTCAAAACTTAGTTAATGCCTTACAAAAGGAAAACGAGAGTTTTCTAGAAGAAAATGAAAAAGTTAAACGACATTTTAAAGAGTTATATGATTCAATAAAGTCACCCGTGACCAAAACAACGAAAAAATAACGTCTTTACAAAAGGAAATTAAGAATCGAGAAGTCGGGAAATGGGAAACTACCACTTGTTTTCAATAAGAATGTTGTCTCAAAGTCACCCATAGATTGCAAATACACCTGTGTGATGCGATTAAATATATTCCTCCTCATCTTAGGAATAATGAACATGCTTTTCATGACTACTGTGCTCACCTTAAGGATAGTCTATAATGTCTCCGTGAGATTGTCGAAGAGGATTTGTGATGGAAGCAGTAGCACCGTTGTCCATGTCGTTATTATTAAGCTTAAAGATTGTTGTAATATTTCACCAGCAGCAATTATAAAACCCCAAACAATCAACCGATGAACCTTGGAACAAAACTATGCACGTGTGACAACAAACCTAAAACAAACAAAACAAAAGAACAAACGAACTGCACGGAAGAATCTCCTGTCCTTTAAGCTTAATACAAACTCGTATATTTCTTTGCTTGAAGTCTACAATCGCAAGCCCCAAGATTTGATGACCAACACGTGTCTATTCAAAGAAGAACCAAACAAAACACTTGCAATAGCAGAAAACAATATGATGGAAGAGTATGAACTCACTTTTTGATTTGAAGTGTTGGTATTCTTTTTGGTATTTAAATCAAGGAGTCTAACCTCCTATTTATAATGAAAGTTAAAGACCCACTAAGATGTCAGTTGAGAAAAACTAGTGGACTCAATACCATAACCGTTGCATGATTCAAATCAGTAGAAAATGTAGTCGTGAGAATTCTCGGGAAGAAAAAATCATCAAGAGGACTCCACAAAGTCCTATTTTAACGTCAAGCACAAACCAACTTCAACATATTGTATCTCAATAAACTATAGGTTATACCCCCACCATACCAATATTATTATTGTAAAGTAATCAAACTATACAACATCATCATAATATCCAACATTAAGTTGGCTAAAATTAGAGCATGAATTTTGTGATTAAAGAGAATATTGCATTGCGTAGAGAGTTGCCTCATTCAGCCCATCTGACGATTTTTCATTCACAATAATACTACACCTTCATGATATCCACGAACAAAAGCCTACACAAGAAAGAAAATAACAGATAACAAAAATTCAGTGCCAAATTTTATATCTATTTTTTTAATCATTGTCAGTTTAGCACTTGCTGATATGTTGCTTGCGTACAAGTTTTAAATTTATAAAGGGGGAAGGAGTGGTACCCTAGTACCCAATACTACTCAAATTGTCAAGTCACTTCTATCCAATAAAAACCCTCTAACTCAAAACTACCCAATTCTACCATAACACTACCCAAAGTGGAGAGAGTGGTCACCTATCCTACCCACTTTCTTTTATTTTTTTTTCATATATTTTTAATACATAAAATCACATACAATATTAAAATAAAAACATACAATTTCATTAAAAATAAATACATTACATAATACTTAAAAAATAGATTAAAAAACCACTAATCATCGAGATGTGCGGCAAGTATTGACGCATACGCACGTGAGATCATATCGAAGACGGTCATGGAGAACTTCGTCAGCTTACCACACTGTCGTTGAACACTGGCTGGACCGGCTCATCCATTATATGAACCGGTGAAACTTTTTTTCAATCGCGCGTCATAGCCTTCTTGAAAATATGGGTATCTCGCTTCAATGTCGCCCACTATTTTCAAAAACATGCTTTTCTCCATTCGATTTTTTTTTGAAAGTAAACTTCGTTGTACTTTGGTGCTTCAACGAACCAATCATTCTCTAGAGTTCGAATACCTATTTCCCGATGACGATTTATGCTACTACGGCTAGAGCTTGCCGTGTCTTCAAGAAACTGAGACGCTTGAAGCATAACTTGCATCGAGCTACCCGTGGATAGATCGTCGGACGAAGACGGAATAACGTATTCGAATTCGGAAGAATCGGAAGACATTTTGATGATAAAAAGGTTGGGATTTTATGAGAAATTGAAAGATGGGTTGTAATGATTTTGTGAAAAATTGGTTGTGATTTTAAAATGTGAAGGTGGGGGTTTTTAAAAAGGTGGGGGTAATTTTATTTTTTTTATTCACACTAGCCGTTAGGCTAAACCCAACGTTCAAAAATTCAAAAAATCACCCCTCACCACGATCGGCTTCCAAGCCCGAAATGATACCCGATTTGCGCTACCCGACCCACTAGGGGCGGTGTTACCGATCGGGTTCCCCTACCCGATTTGCTACCCGATGCCCACTCCCTCCCCTCTAAGAGGTGATTTACCAAATCTATTAATAACACATACGAGCAAGTGAACTCGTCCGTTATAGATAGATTATGAAGGTAAGTCGGGATCGTTCGCCGGGATTTGTGAGTGAATCAAGAAATAAGTGATAAAAATCTATTATAAGCAATCCAAAGGCAGCAAAAATAAAGATAATGAGATTCAAATGATTAAAACTACACTTGCTTAAACAAGTTTACTACTTTTGATACGCATGATTGTGTCAACTTCTTCTTAATATATTATTCTCACAAGTTAAACTTTCGTCATGATTTTAGTTTATAAAAACAAGAATTAAGTTCAACCAATCAGCTCAAGATCAATTCAAGTTTCATAAGTTTGATTCATGTTAATTTCACAAACTTAAACACAAAAACGTTCATTTGTTCTATCAAATTTGCTTAGGAAATGGTCAATACAAACCGATCATAGACAAAAAGGTTACAATTGATTGTAAACAACTAATCTTTCGACCTAATGAGCCGTTTCCAATCAATCCAATTTGATAATCCAAAGTGTTCTTATTACAACCACAAATAAGTTTCTTTGTTAAGCCAAGAATAATGGGTAAAAACAATCATTCATAGACAAATGATTATAACTAGTTGAATAACAATAAATACTTTCGACCTTTAAAATAAATAACAACTAGTGAATCTTAATGAACAAATGTCACTATAAAACTTAAGCACAATTGGTTCTTAGAGTTGACTTGAAATTGAATTAAAAACATGTTATCACAATAGTGAACAAATCATTATATAGTTAACATAATTTAAGCAAGTGCAAAAAGGTACTAGCCACTCATGGCAAACATGAACATAAACTCAGAATTTTGAACATTAAAAAACATGATTTAAAGTCTTACAATGATTGAAATAAGATTACAAATGATAGAGTAATGATACCCAAAGTATTGGTGTTGACGTTTTGGTGGTTTGACTTCAAAATGTTGACTTTTTGGTCCTCCAAACTTTCCTGGACTTCTAAGGACGAAATTGAGATCCTTTGAGGATGATTTGATGAGTAGAAAGTTGATTGATGATTGTGTGTCCTTAAATGATTACAAATGCTCTATTTATACTATTCTCAAGGCCTAGGGTGTTTAATACATCAACTTGGCCAACAAGCAGAGTAGAATGGACTAGAATACACAATAGAAGGGCCTAGAATCGTTGGGAACAAGCTGGAAATCATAGTAATGAAGTTTGGGCAAAAAAGGAACCTCCAGCCGAATCGGTTGCGGGTTGCGACCGATTGGATGGTCTTTCTCAACTCCCTCCAGCTGAATTAGTTGCGGGTTGCGACCTATCGGCTGGAGCTCCTCAGCAGACGAGTTTTCGAATTCAATTGTTTCGCTTGTTTCATGTTCGTATCTCTTAATTCTATATCCAAACTTGATCTTTTCATTGATTTGAAACTTTGGAATCTTTGAACCCTTGGATCATTCGTTCTTGAAATTCCTCCTAAGTGTGTATCTTGACAAGGAATTCTTTGCATGATTACAAATCTTTAGTTATTCATCATTCTTTCACTTTTCCTTTCTTTTTCCTGGACTTGGTTACATATACTAGACAAACGTTCTTTTAAATGATTAATTAACAAAAGCATTTGAATATAACCAAATAACACACATAAAAGTACGAATAACGCTACTAAAAACATGCACAATTTGAGCGTTATCAAATTCTCTCACACTTGAACTTTGTTTGCCCTCAAGAAAATCTAGAAGTGAAAAATATAAATCCACATGGTACACAAGTATGATTGAAAAAAAATGTGATGCAAATATACCAAGTACAAGTACAAGATAAGATTCATCATGTGGAAAACTAGAAGGCGGGTTGAATAGTTTTACCAATTTAAAACTTCCTTTTCAACATTTAGATCGACTTATGTCAATCTTTTTGGTTGTGTATGTTGGACGTTGATAGATAGATATATAAACGTGTAATGAAAGATAAAGAGTAAGAAGCACATCACCACGACACAAGTATTTATAGTGGTTCGGCTACAAGGACACCTTCCTTGCCCTACTCCACTCCCCGAGTCACCTACTCGAGAGTTCGTAAGCACTACACCAATCTCCTTATGGCGAAGAAGCCTTCATAACGTCGCTTAACCTTTTTCCGGTACAAAGCTAAATACCGAGTTCTTTCACACCAAGGCGAACCACACCTAACATAACATCGCCTACCCTTTATACGGTGCTAGGCTAACCACCGAGTTCTTTCACACCAAGGAGAACTAATCATATCACAACGTCGCCTACCCTTTATTAGGTACTAGGATAAGCACCTAGTTCCATTACTATGGAGGAACTACTACCCTTCTGTTAGGAATTAGAAATTCCAGGTATTAAAGAGTCGGTCACCTCAAGTATATGTAATCGTTAGAAAGCTCGTAGTCACAGTACTTTTATGTTAAGTAGTATTTAGTTTAGTAACACCGTGGAGGACGGACGTGTCTTTACCCACTGTATGCCTGATCCACAACTCTGTGTGGCGCTTATTGTAAGACTATAAATACTCTCTACCTTCCAAGGTAAAGAGTTGGAGCTCATAATAAGAATTTTCTTTCTCTCACTAAAGTTCCCTAAACCTCTAACTTTCTTTCTCTAGAATTCCACTTATACGCCTACTTTGTGTTATGGTTTGATGTGTATGTGAAATCCAATATCCTAAAATTGGTATCAAGAGCCAAGGTTAGATCATATCTTACACATCTTTGGATTTCTAGTGGTTTTTAGGTGGTTTTTGAGTTTGAAAAAGTTTAGTGGTTTTGCATCATTTGGTTGATTTCTTGTGTTAAAGCTTGGATTTTGTTAGTACTTTGTGTTTAGAATCATCACAAGTGTTTAGGTTTTCATTTGGTAAGCTTGAATCATCTTGGTTGGGTTGTTTTTGGATTGAAAAGTGGTGTTTGTGAAGTTTTCTAGCTAGCGACTTGATCTACGGATAGCTTTTCTTGCTAGCGACTTGCTTTACATTTGGTAAGTTGCGTTTGTGGAGTTAGCGACTTAGGCCTAGCGACTTGCCTAGTGAGACAAGCCGACAAACAATACAAGTAGTGGAATCTCCACTACGGTAGCTTAATTGTGAAGTTAGCGACTTGTACTTTATATTGTTAGCGACTTGGTGTTAGCGAGTTGGTACCTAGCGAGTTGCTATTTAGCGACTTGAATATTTAGAGACTTGGTGCTTAGCTTAATCACAAAATTTTGTTAGCTTACTTGGATTGTAGCGAGTTGTTACATAACGACTTGGAACTTTAGCGACTTAGCACTTAGCTACTTGGTTCACAATTTTCCTAGCGACTTGAGTGATTTCCTTTAAATACGGTTTTTCTTGATTCAAGAAATCCGCGGAAAGAATCTATTTCCCGGTTTAATCATAGAGTTATAAAATCTCGCTTAACTTGTCATCATGTCTACCAACGTTCCTACAATCATCTCCACTGTTGCCGAGGATGTTCAAGCGTACTGGTTCGCATACTCGTCCACCCATGCTTGATGAACTCGACTATGACTCTTGGGCTCAACGAATCGATTGTACTGTCTTGAAAAAGAAGAAAATTAACATTCTCAAATCCATTGATGAAGGACCTTACAGAGTTGAAACTACTTGAGATATACTTGATAACTGCCAAGATGGAACTTTGATTTACGGAATGGACAGACCAAAGATGTATGATGAGCTTGACGATAAGGAGAAAAAGAGATTCGATACAGATATCCGAGCTTAACATTATCTTTGCAAGGTCTACCAAAGGACATCTACAAGCTTATCAATCACAACACCGAGAAAAAGGCAGATGGGATAATGTCAAGATGCTTCTTTCTCGTTCCGAAGCTAATGAAGAAGAGAATCACAAACTGATGATGAATTTGAGCACTTCAAGATGAAACCAAATGAAAGTGTCTATGAGTACTATGTGAGATTTCATAAGTTGGTGAATGACATGAGGAACATCTGAATGACTATGCCTAACATTCATTGAACTCAAAATTTGTAAACAACATGAATCCCGAATAAATTTGTTACTTCTGTGAAGCTCACTAAAGGATTGAAGAATACTAACTATGAGCAACTCTATGCCTTCCTTCTTCAGAATGAGAGACATGCCATGTTTGAAAAGAGGATTCTTGAACAATTCAAAATAAATCCAGAGAGACAAGCTCATCAAATGATTAAACCGCTTCTACTCAAACATTGGGATTACCACTAAAGCTTCACAAGTTATATCCATGGGTGATGGAACTCACAAACTCATTCCCGATCCAATGTTCAAACAAGCTGATGCCGATGCACACGCTGGTAACTTCATTAATCAACTAGCTCTTCTGATTAGTCAAAACATGAATTCACTCCCACAAACCAACCACCTCGAACGCTTCTAACCCACACAATCAAGCTACCGCCGAGATGGGAAAATTGTTGTGCAACCAGTTCAGAAAGACAAGATGATGAGGAAGAGGAGGAGCCGGTAGAGGTTATGTTGGTAATCCGAATCGAGGAAGAAATGGAAATCAAGGTCAAACTAAGCCGATCAAATGCTATAACTGTGGTGGTGAGGTACACATTGCAAGGAACGCACATCTCCAAACGTCCGCCGACATTTCGTAGATAAGATGCCGCTTGTACAAGCTCAGGATGCGCTGGATGAAGAGGAGTTATTGTTTCTGCCGAGGGCAATGCCAAGACCTATGATTGATGTGGATGAGTGCCAATTCAGAGATAGGTCACAATCATCGAACGCCTTTCAAGTCACTGATGTGATGCATAACGACTGATGTGGATGATGGACCTACTGCACACACAATTTTATGGCTAGCATTTCTCCAATGGTTTCTCCCAAGGTCTCTTCTTCACCACAAGCCGGCCCATCCAAAGACAAACTCATCTCAGAGGTATTAAAACTATACGATGATGCTGATGTACAAAAGATGCATGACAAAGTACAATCATCTGAAACTATTGAATCAAATATTGAAAACATGGGTAATATCAATGTTGTCCCATATGATCAATATGTGAAACAAAGTGAAAGTGAAATTGTATCAAGTGATGCATCTTCTGCAATCAACAATGACTATGTTTTTGATGAATACACCGTGTGCCCCGATGATGTCTGTTATCTCTGCATGAATGCCTATAAAGAACGCGGTTGCTATTTATGAACAACGGCAAAATTTGAGTTGACCACCCGTGAGCGTGAAATGGATGACCAAATGCGCATAACTATTAGAAAAGTAGGTTTAGAGAAAAAGTATTAAAACAAGAGTTAAACTCCTTACAAGAAAAACTTTCAAAAACCGCTAAGCAAAAACAAGAACTTCAAGAAAATGTTAAAATGCTTAAGCAAGAATTCAAAGCTAAGGAATCAAAACTTTTGAATGAGTTTTCCAATCTAAAATCTTTGAAAAACAAGCTTGAAAATAAGTTGTAATGCACAAGGAAACACCATTCAGACCGCCACATGATCACTAAGCATAGAGTCCTAAGCGATAAGCATAGCATTCCCCTTGTTGAGGAACCAAATCCAGAGGTCATTAAAAGGCTAGAAATGCTCATAAGGTTCTTTATGATGGCAAGGAAATCCTTAAACCTAGAGTAAACCTAGTTGTACTGAAAGTGCACAGAGAGAAGATAAGAAATCGATGAAATCACTAGGAAAAGTTAAACAAGAAACTAGATGATCCAAAATGTAAAGAAAAGAAAGTAATCATCACACCCCATGATTACAAAAAGGAGAACTGGATTGCCTTAAACAAGTTTAAGCCTCAGACATTGTTAACTCCTCAACAAGTGTTCGAAAATGGATTTAGATAAGCGAAAGTCGAAAATATTGTTGAAACCAACCCCCTTTGGAAAATGCCTGAGCGAATGGTATCCTCCAAATACACCAATGCATCTAGTTCCTAGAACAATTGCCACTAAAAGCAAGACCTTAATCAGTCAATATGTTATCTTTCAACTATTTGTTGATTTTGAGAAAACTTGCAAGAAAAGGATCACACCCAATGGTATAACTGAAGGAGAAAGAGGTTTTGAGCAAACTAAAGAATGTTATTTAATCGAAGTCATCCCTTCTTTAAACAACTAAAAGATCACTTTGAGAGTCTTAAAAAGGGAAAACCAGACATTAAAGAAATGGAAAAGGAATTTGATGCTATGATAGTTGAGGTTAGTGACTATGAGCGAGCATTAAAATATAATGAGATTGAAAGGAAGAACTTGCATACACTGAATGAGAATATGATTTCTAAATGTATTGCTCAAGATGTGTTTTTCATTGCTACAACTTGTTCTATTAATGCTTCTCAATTTCATGAATTATCTGTTGCCTGAAAGTCTCCCATGATCGTGTCATTGAGCTTGAAAAAACTAATTCTAAATTAAGCGAGAAAATTGAACTGATGATCACGACAATTTGGTTAAACATTTTTCTAAACTAGAGGTTGAGCATTTTAATTTACAACTAAAATATCAACATCTTAAAGAAAATGTCAAAACCTCATATATCAAGACATCCTCGTGATGCTCCGAGTTTGATGCGCTTTTCAAATTAACAAACGTGATGAACGATTCAAGCTCATTGCAACACGATCGAAAAGTTGAAAGCCCAAATCTCTCAATTAAAGTCAAAAGAACAATATGATAAAGCTCCCAAATGCCTCCTCCTTAGATTCTCGAATTCTCAAACTTTTCATCTTCAAAACTTAGTTAATGCCTTACAAAAGGAAACGAGAGTTTTCTAGAAGAAAATGAAAAGTTAAACGACATTTTAAAGAGTTATATGATTCAATAAAAGTCACCCGTGACCAAAACAACAAAAAATTAACGTCTTTACAAAAGGAAATTAAGAATCGAGAAGTCAGGAAATGGGAAACTACCACTTGTTTTCAATAAGAATGTTGTCTCAAAGTCACCCTTAGATTGCAAATACACTGTGACAGTTAAATATATTCCTCCTCATCTTAGGAATAATGAACATGCTTTTCATGACTACTGTGCTCACCTTAAGGATAGTCTATAATGTCTCCGTGAGATTGTCGAAGAGGATTTCATTAACAAACCTCTTGATAGTGAAATTAGGTTTGCTTGCCTCCAGGCCAAACGATCTCAAGAGTCGCTAGAATGTGTAATTGCAACATGTCCCAAATCCTTAACCTTAGGTGCAAATGGAAAAGCTGTGATGCCTTGTTCTATGCCTAGTGTCGAGCCTTCAAACCATTCTAGGCCCGTTTAAGAAAGTATACATCAATGTGTCGCCTAGTAATACGATCCTTGCACGTCTAGTTCGGGAATGCAAAAGTAGATCAACCAACTAATGTTCCCATAATTCTCTACAGAGTAATCAATGACATTAAAGCAAGGGTCAAAGTCTCAAACAATACAAGGAATGATAGGACCTGCAAGCTAAAATGTGCATTGGAAGAGAGAAACCAACCTAGATTCTAGTATTAGCCTTAGGCGTCAGAATTAATTCATTCGATACTATTTGCAAACCTTGTAATGATGTCCGCTTGAATTCTCTTGCTAATCATGAATGGTGTGAATGCTTTGTCTAATGTCAAATGCCCGCTTAAAATTGTTAACGCTAATAATCGCAAAGAAGGCAAAAGGCAAAACGAAAGATTGTTAGAAAACAAGGGAAACCCACAGAAGAACTTTTATAAAGATAGGTTATTGGATACCTTTTGGCCATAAGAATAAGGGCGCTCTCAAACCGCTAAGATTATGCCCACTAGAAAATGGATGCCTACTGGTAGAACTATTCCCTTAAGAAGTGAACATACATTGAATAGGTCAAATACGCACACCAAAGATTGCATCTATTCCCAATGATTCCATTGCTTCTACTTCGATATGGATGTTTCTACTGGTGGGTGTTCCAATTCATGTTACTAACCAAGTGGAACCCATTCTTGCATGGGGATCCCAATTATCCAGTTATCCATTATTGTCAGTGTTCAACCGCGATCATTCAAATCGCTCGTGGTACTGGACTCGTGCCGCTCCAAGCATATGACCGAGACCGTCGCGGCTCATGAACTTCGTGAGCAAATTCATCGACAGCTTAGATTCGGTAATGATCATTTCGTGCAATTATGGGTTATGGTGATTATGTTGTTGGTGATAGTGTTATCTCTAGAGTATACTATGTGGAAGGTCTTGGTCATAATCTGCTCTCTGTCTGGTCAATTCGTGATTCCGATCTAGAAGTAGCCTTCTAAAACATACTTGTTTTGTTAGAGAACTTGATGGTAAGGAACTTTTAAGAGGAACTCGTGGTTCAAATCTTTACAACATCTCTATCGATGATATGATGAAGTCTTCTCCAATTTGCTTGCTGTCAAAGGCTTCTAAAACAATGTCATGGTTATGGCACGCAATCACTTGAACTTCCATCAATGATCTCCGAAAGGACTTAGTTGTAGGTTTACCTCGACTAAAGTATGAAAAGGATCATCTTTGTTCAGCATGTCAATTGGGAAAAGCAAGAAGTATGCCCATAAATCCAAACCTACTAACTCGCATAGAAGTTCTTCATACAATTCATATGGATTTATGTGGACCAATGAGAGTGCATAATATCTTTGGGAAGAAATATGTGTTAGTTGTGGTTGATGATTACTCTAGATTCACCTGGTCAAGTTCTTAAGGACAAAGGATGAAACTCCTGATATCATCATCAAACTCATCAAACAACTGCAGATTCGACTTAACAAAACCGCCGTAATTATCCGGACAGATAATGGAACCGAAGTTTGTTAACAAACAACTTAGTGAATTTTATGAAAGCATTGGAATCAACCATCAAAGAAGTGTTCCACGAACTCCTCAACAGAACGGTGTAGTTGAAAGACTAAATCGAACTCTTGTAGAAGCCGCTAGAACAATGCTGATTTACTCAAAAGGTTCCAATGTTTTCCGCTGAAGCTATTGCCACCGTGATGCTACACACAAAATCGCTCCTGATTCACACTATTCATGGAAAAACTCCATATGAACTTGTCCACAACAGAAACCCTAATCTCTCTTTCCTTCGTGTGTTTGGTGCATTGTGTTATCCAACTAATGAGGGTCAAGACTTAGGCAAACTTAGAGCTAAAGAAGACATTGGAATATTTGTAGAGTATGCACCAAACAAAAAGGGATACCGAATCTACAACAAAAGAACCCAAAATATCATGGAAACAATTCACGTTACGTTTGATGAGTTGACCGGTCAAATGGCCCCTGGACAATCCAGTTCGAACCCACACTTCAAAACAATTCCATTGGTTCATCCCTTGTTCCAAACTCTTCTCAAGAAACTCCATATGTACCTCCATCTCAAGATGATTTAAAGAAATTGTTTGATCCTATGTTTGATGAACTTTATGATCCAAGTACTAATGAGGTGTCGATTCCTACAACAGAGGCTGCTCATATTCCTATGAATGAAGTCAATCCTCGGCCTCAATATCATTAAGTCAAGAAGCTGCCGGATCCTTCAGTCTCATCAACAAATCATCATTCTTCAAATGTACATCATGGAACTGTTTCTCGCATCAATGATGAAGTTAATCCCTTTGCTACTCCTGAAGATGCTCCGTTTATAAACATATTTGCTCAATCTTCATCGTAACCATCTTTTCTGAGACATCGACTCGCCACTTCAGTCCTCAACAACTACCACATGAACACCTCCGAAAATGGACTCACGATCATCCATTAGACAACATCATTGGAAATCCTTCTCGTCCAGGATCAACACGGAAACAACTTGCAACCGATGCCTTGTGGTGCTTCTTCAACTCCGTACTCTAAGATCGAACCAAAAGATGTTCAAACCGCCATGAATGAAGATAGCTGGTTCAATGCCATGCAAGAAGAAATTCATGAGTTTGATCGACTTAATTTATGGGAGTTAGTACCGCCCGATGTGCTATGATTATTGCTCTAAAATGGATCTTCAAAGTGAAACTTGATGAGCATGGTGATGTGTTGAAGAACAAGGCTCAATTAGTTGCTAAAGGATACCGTCAAGAGGAGGGTATAGACTTTGAAGAATCTTTTGCTCCTGTTGCTCGAATCGAGGCAAGGCAATTAGAATCTTTTTGGCTAATGCCGCAAGTAAGAACATGGTAGTCTATCAAATGGACGTGAAGACGGCATTCCTGAACGGAGATCTTAAAGAAGTCGTCTATGTCAGCCAACCCGAAGGCTTTGTGAATCCAGAACATCCTACCCACGTTTATCGTTTGAAGAAGGCTCTTTATGGTTTAAAGCAAGCTCCAAGGGCATGGTATGATACACTATCAAAGTTTCTTCTATCTACCGGATTCAACAAAGGAGCAGTTGATCCAACATTGTTCACCGAAAGTCGTGCAAACATTTAATTCATGTTCAAATTTATGTTGATGATATCATTTTGCCTCGACTGACCCCAATGAGTGTGACCGCTTTTCAAATGAAATGAGTTCAAAATTTCAAATGTCAATGATGGGACAAATGTCATTTTCTTGGGACTACAAATTTCACAAAGTCCCGGAGGCATTTTCATAAATCAATCTAAATATGCTACCGAGATCTTAAAGAAATTTGGATTTGATTCAAGTGACCCTGTTGACACTCCCATGATTGATCGAACTAAACTAGATGAGGACCACTCAGGGATCATGATTGACCAAACGAAATATCGTAGTATGATTGGGTCCTTGATGTACCTCACTGCTAGTAGACCACACATCTTGTTCGCTGTTTGCATGTGTGCTAGATACCAGCCTAAGCCTACTAAAAAGCACCTTGAAGCGGTTAAACGGGTCTTTCGGTATCTCCAAGGAACCATCAATATGGGATTTGGTACCAAGGACACGGTATGTCACTAACAGCCTATGCATGCCGATCATGCAGATGTCAAGATACTCGCCGGCACCGAGGTGCTCAGTTTTGGGTGATAAGCTTGTGAGCTGGTCTTCAAAGAAGCAAATGAGTACTTCTATTTCCTCTACAGAGGGTGAATACATAGCCATGTCATCTTGTTGTGCTCAAATCCTTTGGATGAGATCTCAATTAACCGACTATGACTTTGTATTTAACAAAATCCTCCATCTGTGATAATAAAAGTGCTATTGCTCTTTTCATGCAATAACGTTCAACACTCAAGAGCTAAGCATATCGACATTCGTCATCATTTCATCAGGGAACAAGTGGAAAAGGGTGTGGTGGAACTTTATTTTGTGAGGTCTAATATCGCAGCGTACATCTTCACCAAAGCTCTTCCAAGAGAACGCTTTGAGTTCATACTTCCACGACTAGGCTTGAAAAGCCTTCAACCGTAACACTCAAACGCTTCGTGAAGAAGACGAGGAGTAAAGGTCTATGCTCATCTATCTCTTGTAAATATTTATTCAAAAACAAAATACAAAATTATAAAACTTTCAAAATCCATAAAAATCTGAAAAATTCAAAAAATCTTCAAAAAGTATTGTCAATTTGTCATGTTTTTCTCGATTCGATAATATCTACGTTTTGTGCGTCATTCAAAGAATGACACGGGACTTTAGATGTTGCTCGAATTCTTATTAAAAAAAAAAAATTTTGAGAGAAAGAGAAAAAAATGGTTTATTGTCATGTCAGCAAGAACCCGCTTGTCAAAGAAAGAACAGAGCCATACTGTATCATATTTTCAAAATTCCATGCTCTCATTTATCCTAAAAACGAACTACTATGAAAAAATAACTCGGACTCTATTTTTGATAATCATCTCGATTTATTTGTCAAAATATCTATCTCTCAATCAACAACCTATGTCATTGATTGAGGGGAGAATGATTTCAATTAAATTAAAAAGTTATTTGGCATTCAATTGTTTTCAAAAGATAATCATGCATGTTTAACCAATGGAGATTAAAATCTCAAAATCGATCCTTATCGCTAAAACGCTTTCATAATCAAGTCACAATTCTCCTTACAAGCTTTCAAAATCAATTTAAATCTATAAGAGATCACAAATCTCAAATGATTTGATAATTGTGATAGGGGAGAATGTGTGATTTAAATTGGATTTAAACCGATAATTGTAAATGGTTTTATAAGGATGTACAAGCTCTCCTTCCCACATGTGACAAACGATTTCAAATTTTCCATGCACATGTTGAGGGGAGCATCTATCTTAAACCTATGATTTGAAACGTGATCACTTATCTCAATGCAAGGTTCCCTCTAGTATGTGCAAAACTCTTTTCAAATCTCGAGGCACATATTGAGGGGAGCAAAATCATGAAAACCTCATCCTTCCCCAAAATGCTTTATCTACTTGATTCGATTAGGGAAGTGATGTTGATATTTTTAGAAAATGGTAATCAAAGAAGTTAATTCTTTCTCTTGCCTCCGCGTGGAAAACTATTTCAAATACTTGATTCACATGTTGAGGGGGAGTTCTTCTTCTAAAAATATCAAAACAATTCAGGTACAAAATGCTTTGATAATATATCACAAGTATCCGGATTGATTTTCAAATGGTTTTCAATTGGTTCCTATGGCAGATGAACAATACCAAATAGACCGACCAACTTTACTTTATGTACGGTGATATAATGATGATAAGGTTAGGTATTGGTTCCCATGATCCGCCAGAGTCGAGGGATCTACCCAGGACAATCCACTAGATAGTGTAGAGTCCTTAGGTATATTGAAAAAAGGAGAAAAGTGAGAAACGGGAAGAGTGCGGATCGAGACAGCTAGTAATAAACC
Source organism: Chrysanthemum makinoi (assembly GCA_910596185.1). Classification (NCBI taxonomy): domain Eukaryota; kingdom Viridiplantae; phylum Streptophyta; class Magnoliopsida; order Asterales; family Asteraceae; genus Chrysanthemum; species Chrysanthemum makinoi. The sequence goes on from OU343224.1 coordinate 1,678,079, forward strand.
CAACAAGGTTCTAGTTATGAAGTCTCGTATAATCAAGGGGTTGAAGAATGAAAAAGAATTGAATGTGAAAAGGGGTGAAAAGAAATAGCTCTCCAATAATTCAACCCCTGGCGTAAACCGGGTTCAATACATATGCTACTGGTGGTTACTTAGGTAACTCCGGTATTGAAGACAAGATCATGGACCCAAAGGACGACTGCACTAAACTTCCCAAGCTACTCAAGTTCCTCTTAAAAGGGCTTGTTTCATTCTCACCGGGAACCTACATTATCTATCGACTTTCTCTTAGAGATTGTTGATATTGAAGAAGGAGACCCTCTCCCTAGTCTCCTATATAGGATCCAAAAATGCACAAATTGAGTCTAGAGCCACGAGATCATCAATAAATCTCATTAGGACAATTTCAATGAAGACTCTCTGTTTCACACAATGTTGAAAGAGAAATTATATCCTGAGTCCTACGCATTATCCTTGTGGTATTGCGTAACATCCGAGTGATGTGTTTACATATTCACTGTGAAGATGGAAAGCCTTCTCGAGCCAACATCTAACAAGCTCCTGGTAGGTGGCATGTGAGATCTATTATACAGATCAACCATGTGACAACTGTACAGAAACAATGGGGCTTTCAATCTTTTGAATCAATCCTGGTTCAGGTTATGGATTGACGGATACCTTTGAAAAACCGGTCCTTGTGCTTTAAAACTCTTTTCATTAGCATGTCGACCGTGTACTAATTTTTCAAATCAAAAGGTGTTTTATAATTGATAATTAATTTTCATTAAAACCTTCGTTATATTGCAAAAACAATTTCTATTGAGCAATACACGATTGTTTTTCAATTATCTTTTCATCAATCGACTTAAATTCACGTTCACTCACCTGTTGTCTTCTTTGAGACGTTCCGTTTGAGAACGCTAGAGCGTACCGCGAAACCCTGTCAAGGAAATTCTTGAATTATATCGATCACAATTTGTATCTGATCAACGGAAACCGCGGGGCGTGTACCTCAATTCATCGAAAGTGATCAAAGACATAATCGGGTTTATTGCAAGTATACCTATCGTGCTTGCAAAATGATCGTAATTCAATCCATAGCCGCATGCTCACACAACACATTCATATCTAAATAAATCATGATTAGTGCATCAATGAATCGATATTCCAACTCCATGCTTCGCTACTGCCGCCAATATCATGAATCAACGAAGCTTCCGCTACTGATGAGAAGATATCATGATCCGAATATGAGCATGTCGGTCCGAAGTCACAACATCACATAATACCAACACCACAATGGATGTATCAGAGATTTTCTATTTGTTGATGATCTCAAAAGTCGGCTCAACATTATTATCAATGGATCAAGAAAAGACCTCCACTTGGATTAACCAAACATGCAATGAGTGGAATCAATGACTACGAGCTTTTGAGCAAAGTACTACATCAAGAATGCAAGATCAATTGTTAATGTAATATCCGATTGTATTCAATGTCATTTTAGTATATGTTTGAGGTGACCTCCTTAGGGGGAGATTGTTAGGAATTAGAAATTCCGGGTATTAAAGAGTCGGTCATCTCAAGTATATGTAATCGTTAGAAAGCTCGTAGTCACAATACTTTTATGTTAAGTGGTATTTAGTTTAGTAACAAGGGAGGACGGACGGGTCTTTACCCACTGTATGCCCGATCCACGTTGTTGTGTGGCGTTTTATTGTAAGACTATAAATACTCTCTACCTTCCAAGGTTGAGAGTTGGAGCTCATAATAAGAATTTTTTTTCTCTCACTAAAGTTCCCTAAACCTCTAACTTTCTCTCTCTAGAATTCCACTTATACACCTACTTTGTGTTATGGTTTGATGTGTATGTGAAATCCAATATCCTACAACTTCACAACACAACACCTAATATCAAGGAGATTCACTCCTTGTTACAACATCATCAAGGATATCACCATCCTTGGAAATAAACAACTACTTATATGTATAACGATGCACCTCATCGATTATACGACATAGGCATTCTTCCCAAATGCGGCTTGATTTGATTCATCGGAATCCTTCACTAATGCCTTTGACACAACGCTTGGCACCCTTCACTAATGCCTTCGTCTTGACACCTTTAGCATTCTTCACTAATGCTTTGACACGGATGATGAGCACCTTTCACTAATGCTTTCATCTTAACACTTTCGGCATTCTTCACTAATGTCTTCAACCCAAAATCTATGGAGAAAGGAAGAACAATCAACAAGAGAACCTTAGTTGTCTTGATGATGACGAAGCTTGGCAACTCATGGACTTGAGCTTGCACGTCTTCAAGAAGTGGTGATCTCTCCTTTAAGAGGAACCTAGAAGATCACATAAAAACAAAAGACAAACTACATAGATCACTTGGATATGAGGTTAGAGGGTTAGAATACTTGGGGGAAGTATGTGTGTAAAGTGATGATTAGAAAGGAAGAAATGGCTCTCTATTTATAGAGAAAATTGTCCTTTCCTCGGATCCCACGGATCCCTTCCACTTGGGATCGGCTAGCACAAAGCCGGGATCCGTGGAACGCTCCTCTTTGCCCATGGGTATTTTGGTTATGGGTCATGGGTTATGGGTTGATCCATGGTTTTTTTCTAGATACAATGAACTTGGTTAAGTGGTATATATAAAACCATGGGTTATGGGTCAATACCATTTGCTAGTTTTTACCCATTTTAGTATTTACATGTTTTTACCCATTTTAGTATATACATGTTTTTATCCATTTTAGTATACTTAGCTTAAGTATGTGCTAACCCAATATGTAAACATTAGTTGTTGTACATATATATCTAAATCATAAAATCACTTATACTTGTTTTAGTGTTTTATGTGAAAATGTGAATATGTTAGGAAACTATTACTCAAACTATTTAATTATTCTATTTGTTTCGTTAAAATGATTTTACACTTGTTATCGACAAAACATTAGAAGATCGTAAAATATAAATAAACGTTTTACGGCTTATTTGTATTAACAATCTCCCCTTTTGTTGATGACAAAACATAAAATTATTTTAAGGAAAATCTAAAATTCGGTAAAAGTTTGAATTTGTAGTTTTTACTTCTTCCCCTTTGTAGAAATAAAAAGTGTTAAAAGAAACTAACACAATTTTTATAAGAAAAGGTATGTGAAAATGTAAAGAGAGCAAGTGACGGGAATGGTACTTGTCTTAACTCCCCCTTGACGAGTCCATCCCTTTAGAAGCGTCAAGGACATGACGTAATAATCTAATTGGTTTGCAATTAAGTTTGCAAATGGTTGTCTAACCAAAAACGTGCTCCCCTTGAAAATTGCAAAGTTGCAATGGGGTGTCATGAAGTATAGTCCAAAATCGGATTAAGTTGCAAATGTTTTTGCAATTTCGTTTGACACAAAGCTCCCCCTAGCTTTATGGTGTCAAAATCTTCATGTGTTATTTTGAAAATCTACAAAGTAAAGGTTAGAAAACAAGAGTATAGTGCATAATTTCCTGAAAATAACATTCAAGTTAGTAGAAATTCGTGCTTCTGATCCACGGATCCCGCGGTTTCCTTCTTGGAGGGATCCGGCTATCTGGAGACAGTTTCTTCAGCAGTGAAGATGTGTCAAACAATGCTAGTGTGGGGATAACATATGTGTACAATAAAGAGCACAACACACAAAATAATCATAGCATATAAGTGTTCATTCAATAAAAAAAGAGATAACCAAATAAATCTCTAAAACTAAGAGAATGAACTAGGACATACAAGTACCACTAAATACTAACTAGTTACTAGACTTAAAAACGCTACAATGTGCTTGAGTCTAGGGATGAGTGGACTTGTTGATTTGATCCAACTTTGCAAGAACATGATTAAACATGAAATGTATCTCATTTCGTGCTTCTTGAACAAGTCCTTGAGTGTTTAGACAATTTGGACAATTATTGTCTTGGTTTGGACCCGGAGGGAAATGGATATTTTGAGGAGGCTCTATGTGTGATTGTGGGTCTTCATTTTGAGAGGTAGGAAGAGGTTCTAAAAATTAGGGTGGTAATGGAACTTCTTCTATATGATCAAGGTTGTTCCTTGTCTCCCATGATGGGCTAGTTGGTGTTGTTGGTGGTTCCCTATTCAATGAAAAATTTGGTGAATGGGAGGTTCTTGGTGGTGAATGATCCAATGAGTAGATGTTTGGGTGAGGGAGAGGCTCATTCAAGGAGTGAAGTACATGCTTAATGAATGGGGGTTGTGATGGCTTGCTAGAACTTGCCATGTTTGGTTTTGAACTAGGTGATCCTTTTCTAGTCCAAGGGTTTGATGCTAATCCTTGCGGTTCTCTTAGCCTTTGGATGAGTTTGATGAGGTGAGGTTCTAGCATCATTATCTCTAATGGGGGATGTTTCGGTGGAAGAGATTTCATGGATCATTTGACCTTTTCTTTTGGATGATCCTAAGGTTGAGGAATTTTTGCTAAGAGCCTTAGTCATGGTGATGATGATGCTAATGTGAGCTTCTAATTGCTGATTTTTGAAAGGGAATTGAGGATGGTGCCTTAAACCTAAGGTTGTTTGGTTTATAAAGGATAATTTGAATTAGGAAATTAAATTCTTGGCCACTTAGGAGACTAAGCATGCTCTTGAGGTTTTGATCAGCTCTAGGAGGATAATTAATGTATGCTAAAAGTGGTTAGAGAACCAAAAGGTGACTTGAATTTGAATATAGAAGCTGATTTATGCTTTCTGCATCTACGGATCCCGGATCTCTCAAAGAGGATCCGCTGGTTAAAGACCAGGGATCCGGCTATCAGACAGGGTTTAGGTAAAATCATTATGCTTTTTTTAAGGTTTTCTATTAATGGATTTCGAGGTTTTGACTTAATTTTGAAGTCTTTAGCTGTTGGATATCTTAAATCCTCAACCATAACAAGTAATGGTGCTTAATGATGGTTTTGGCCAAGAAAATTGACCTTGGGTATTCTAACTATATGTTTGACAAGGATTCCATTTAATTTGATGTGGATAAATGGTGATAACAAGTCCTAGAAGTCAGATGATGTCCTAAGAGGAATTTACTAAAATCTTTAAAAATAAAAAGAAATGAAAAACTAATTTTTTGAGCCTAATTTTGAGTCAAAGATTATTTGAGATCAATTTGCTAAAATTGAAGAATAGACCAAACTAAGTGCTATCAAACGTGATAGATAATGTGTGCCTGTTGGAGCGGAATTATGGTGAGTTTTGACTAGTTGATAAATCAAAAATATTTCGAAAATATATCCTAGATAAGCCATGGATGAGAGTGAGGTTTTCAACTATTTGAGGAAGACTTAGTTGGCTCTAGTATCTTATGTTTGACTTGTTTGAGGTGATCTAGTAGACTATTTTGATGTAGCCAAATCTGTATTGCCTATCGATGCCACGGACGCGTTCCCTTATGGGAGGGATCCGGCTAGTTCAAAAGTGGGATCCGCCAACCGCAAATCGAGCTTTCGGAAATGTGCAACTTTGCACTTTATAGTAAATGTTTTTCCTAGTTGTTTCTATAGGGACTAGATGCAAGAACACAACTAATATAATGTATATCAAGTTAGGAAGAGCTAAAATTCCTAGAATGAGTGACGACGACGCCAAGAGGTCGTAAAATCTCATTTTCCAAACACCTAAGTTAGGATTGTTTAGTGCCAAGATATGGCGATACCTACATACTAGTTAAAGTCTTTTCAGTAAATACACAAACCTCTTAATCTAGGATTTGAATAGAAAATAACCTAAGTGTTTAATTAAACACTATCGGTCACCGAGTGCATAGTCTCTCAGTGAGCCATCTTCGGATACTCAGACGAGGCGAAGAAAGCCTCTCCACTCAGCAAGGCGGAACTTAAAGGGTAAAGACTAAGTCAAGAAGAAGATAGTGGATTCAGTGAGTGATGACAATAACTCACTGAATCCCTAAGACTCCTCTCTAACCGTTAGCATGAAGACAAACCGAAGGAAGAGACTGAAGGCTTTGAAGACTGAAGAATGAGCGGGACTAGGTGGGAAACGTTTACACAGATAAAACTAAGTCCCCAAGTGCTTTACCCAGATAAAACTAAGTCCTTATCTACTCAAGCCATATCTTCCCATTTATAGTAAGCGCGATAAGGATTCTCAAGGAAAGCTTCACGCCCGACTACAAATAAGTAGAAACAAGAATCGAATATATCTATATTCGTGATTACTGTGATCAATGTTTTTGTCTTCTAGGTTAAAGTTAAAATCATACTTGTATAAATAGCATAAGAGAATGAGTGAAAAGTTTAAGCTTGTGAATTGTAAAACACACACACACAAGCCAACTTTTCACTCCTCCAAATACAACTTTATCCTTGAGATAGCTCTGTGGGTTCTAAGAGTTGTGCTCGGACTTAGCTGAGCTTAGAGAGAGTCACCCCAAACTTTGTCATTTCAATCCCAAGTACTATTCCACAAGTACTTGGGTAACGTATTCTTTTGATTTATTTATAATAAGAATATGATGTTGAAAATTACTTTGTGTGTTTTACTTACGTTAATTTTCATTATTCCTTTGTTAAATTGTTTTAAGTACTTAGTTGTTTTTAAACGATAGTGAATAGGGAACAACAAGTGGTATAAGAGCAAGGCTGATTATAAAACCTTTTAAGCCGCTCTAAAACGTTTTTAAATCAGATCCCTATGGTCTAAACTGATGTACCCCCTAGTTGATAAAAGGGTGGAGCTTATTCACCAAGGCCCCTAGACTTGAAGTTGGCAAATTCAACATATGGAAAAAGCGTATACTTTGCTATTTGATTAGGATGGAACCTTATTATATCAAGTGTATAAATGAAGGTCCATTTATCCCAAAGACTGTTGAAGGTTTGCCCAAACACAAGCTCAGTAACTCAGATGAAAGGAGAGTGGTCAACCAGACCAAAGACTCAAAAGTATCATCATATCATGTCTTCACGATGATATAATGGAGTCGTTATATCGTAATACAACTAACAAACACGGGATGACCTAGTCCATAGCCATGAAGGCCCATCGATACCAAGGAAAACAGGATTATGGACTGAAACTTGAGTATAATACATTCAGGGCTAGGGACTCGAAACTCTCACAAACTTACAAATGATACAAAACTCTTTTAAATGAACTGGCAAATGATGGTGTTAAGTTGTCCAAACATGAGATTAATGTTGGTTTTGTCAATTGTCTCCCTGAGAAGTGGTTGAACTTTTCTCAGGGACTTAGAAATGCAAATCACATTCAAAATCTTGAACTTCCCGAAATTTATGGGAAATTTGTCTATGAGGAAAACCTCATCAACAGACGATACCTTGACTTAAAGAAGTCACAGGAAGTCAAGAAGTCCCCGACTATCACCTCACCTATATCGTTTTCTAACAATGTGGTTCAAGATTTTCAAGAAAATTGATGATGATATCTGATGAGATCAAGTGAGGAGTACCTAAATGACCCGAACGTTGAATTTCGTGAAAGGGCACTCCTTGCAAACTCTCTAAGGTTTATTAAAAGAAACAAAGGTTTTTCAACTGCTAAAGCAAATGAGGACACTGAATGCTTTAAGTGTCACAAAAGAGGCCATTTTGCAAAGGACTATTTTTCAAAAACATTTCGAACCCTCTTACGACCATCGGGTCAAATCACCTCGGGATTTAGCAAATTTCACCTAAAATCTATCGGTCTCATCAAAACTTTCAGAACAAATCTGACCAGAACGAAACAATAGATTTTGAAGCCAAGTATAGGAAAATCAAAGCTAAGCTTGCATTACTTGAGGCCACCCTCAACCAAAAAGTGTTCAATCATGCGGGGTAAAACAAAGGTCTTGTTCTTTGAAACCTTCACTGGGATGAAGAGCCGGTCTCATCGATGATGAAATGGTGCATGTCGTGCACGATGGCCCTCCTGAGGAAGACAAGCTAGCCGTTGGAAAGAATCATGCCAGAAATGGAGAATGGGTCAACATCACAATGAAGAAGGTAAATATTCTACTTTCTATGGATGATGATTACGATTGGCGATCCTATATGAACTATATCAATGTTGATCTTAAGTTTGTAGAGGAGCAAAGACTAAATCTTTTTTCTAAGTACAACAAGTTAAGTTTTGAATTGAATAAGTGTAGGGATGAGTTACTTGTGTTAAAACAAAACAAGCTTGAGGCTATCACCCTACAAATTCAAAACACTGAATTAGTTAAAAGAAATCAAGCTCTTCAAGATGAACTTAAGAAAGAAAAAGAAATCATTGATAGTTGGACCACCAAGAATCCAAGAGTCTTTGATGTTGTGGGTGCCCCTAGTAGCAAAAAGAGAGTCATAGGTGAACATCATCTTTCTGACTCTCACAACAAAGACCAGAGTCCTAAACCATTTGTGTCTAGTGGCATGATTACCAATATGTTGTCTGTTCCCAAGCCCAGTGATTGGATTGAAAGACTTAATCCCGAGTAAGCTTCCTAACTTTGATTCGGAAGAATTCTAGAGCTGAAAGTCAAGCTCTAAAGAGCATGCTTGGACTCCCAGATGTGCCCGAACACATCTCTCGAGTCTGAAATGAATCTCAAGCACCACTTCTACCTTTGGAACCTCTGGTGTCTTTGATCCTAGCTCGAGCTTACTCCATTACAATACAATCCACACTCTCCTAAAGAAAGGTCTGGACTTGGTAGAACCATCTTGAAAAGACCATCAAAACCAACTCAAAAAGAATCCACCCCCACTGAAACTTCCATATCCTCTGTCCCCACCGTTTATCGATGAATCATGAACTTGTGAGGAAGCTAATTGACAAAATGGAATCCATTGAAAAGGTTCCCTAATCAATCAAGGAGACAAATCGGCCTCTAGTTCCTCAAAGTCAAAACCACCACAAAAACAAGCGAAGTGTGATATGTGCCACTATACTAGTCATACCATCGACAACCGTTATAGAATCCTTTTTGCATGATCCGCAAAGGATGATCACGTAACCTGCGACCACTTGCAATATGTAAGTTCTCTTAGTCAAACAAACTACACCAAAGTTGGTCATGTATGCTTCATCCAAGTCACCAAAGTTGAGAGCAAAGCCTTTTCCTCCTTGCCCACACTGTGTCTTTAATGATCATCATCGATGATTGTCTTATGAACATATCTTTGTGATATTTTCGGTAACACGGCTCATAAGACATCCCAGATGACTGATGTCATCCATGCAAGGAGAAGTTCAAAGCAACCCAAATCCACCGAGTCATCCTCGTCTCTAAATGCAAAACTCGTGGTAGCTCATTGCACTCCACCACTGACCATGAATCGATTGCTCAATTCAAAGAGACCATGAGACCCAAGCCCACTAGTAAGTGGGTCACAAAGAGAAACTAATTCAGTTTACTGCTTGTGCAGAGGCATGCTAGGGAGCCTATCTGGCATATAGACAGTGGATGTTCAAGAAGCAATGGTGTGTGAAGGAATATCGCACAAGTATGTAAAGGAACGAGGCCCAAGGTAGTATTTGGTGATAACTCATCATGTCCCAATGAAGGTTATGGTTCAAGAAACCGCAATGGAATAGTTTTCTCTAGGATTGCTTATGTCAATGGTCTCAAATACAATCTCATCGTCTACTATGTGATGCTAAGTACATTGTACAATTCAATGACAAACAAGGTACCATTTTCAATGCCAACAAGGAAGTTGTGTTGATTGCTCCTAGGAGAGATGATGTTTATGTCTTAGACATGTCAACTCTCTCTAAAGATGGAACATGTCTCTTTGCCAAAGCCACGAAACTATCAACCGTCGTGGCACAAGAGACTCTCACACTTAAACTTCAAACATCAACAACTTGGCAAAAACAAAAAGGTCCTTGGCTTACCATAAGCGGTTTTGCAAAAGATAAACCATGCTCAGCCTGTGAAAAAGGCAAACATAAAAGAGCATCTTTCAAAACCAAGCAAAATTTCTCTATCAAAAGCTGCCCGACATCTAGGTTTGATTATTCAGAGTTTCTGCATGCCCGACATCTAGGTTTGATTATTCAGAGTTTCATTTTATGGGTTATATAATCCTATTGTTAAATATACTTAAATAAACAGAAATGATATAATAGTGACCAACAGTCTTTGTAGTTTTAAAATGCAGATGACTTCGTTTTTGAACTCATCAATTCCTTGACTCGATGTCCGGAGAGAGGCCTTCCACTATATGGGCTCGGACTAAATCAAGTTTACGATCCAACACCCTCCTTTAAACTTGATTTACCGACTCCAAGCATCATTCGTTGTCTTGAAAAATCTTTTCGTTGCGCTTGTTGAGGATATCGCAACTTGGTTTTCGACCTCGTATGTATCACTTGGACATCTTTCCTTGCAATGCACTCTCGAATGAAGTGATAACGAGTGTTGATATGCTTACTTCGATCATGGTATACTGGATTTTTAGCTAAGTCAATGTCGACTTGTTATCCACATAGATCTCAGTCGCATCTTCTTGCTCCATGTGTAGCTCCTTTAGCATACTTTTGAGCCAAATTGCGTGACATATACACGATGTTGCAGCTACTGCATCGCTTCACAACTAGACAAAGTAACAATAGGTTGCTTCTTTGAAGACCATGTAAAAGCATTGTTACCTAGGAAGAATATGAATCCTGGTGTACTTCTTCCATCGTCTTTGTTCCAGCCATTCAACATCAACGCTATATCCAACCGGCTTGAAGTCTTCACTTGTTGAATAAAACATTCCGTAGTCTACGGTACCTTTGATATAACGGAGGATCCTCTTTGAAATCTCCAAATGCTTTGTCGTAGGCTCTTCCATGAAACGACTAATTAAACCAACCGCAGAGTATGTCGTCTTGTACATGTCAAATAGCCAAACTTCCAACGAGACTCTTGAATTGAGTTGAGCTCTACCGCCTCCTCGTCATGCTTAGGCTTTGCCTTATGTTCTATGGGGTGCCAACGGATTGCACTTATCCATGCCAAACTTCTTTAATATCTCCTTGGCATATCCTTCTTGACTTATGAAAATTCCGTCATCCGTCTGCTTCACCTCAATGCCAAGATAATAAGACATAAGTCCCTAAATCGTCATCTCGAACTCTTTCGTCTGACTTCTTGAGCTCATCAATCATACTATGAGAGTTTCTCAGTAAAGATCAAATCATCCACGCATACAAGCGACGAAGCAAGATACTTCCATTTGCAAATTTCCGCGAAGTGCATATTCACTTAGGCATTTAGTAAAACCATGTTCTTGGAAATACTTGTCAATTCAAGTATTCCAAGCACGTGGTCTGCTAGACCATATAAGGCCTTCTTCAACCTTAGCACTTTACCTTCTTGCCCTTTGGCAACATATCCCTCTGGTTGCTCCACATAAACTTCGTCTTCAAGAAGTCCACTTAGAAATGCGAACTTTACATCCATTTGGTGGATTTTCCACCTATATTTAGCGACAATAGCAATAATCATTCTAATAGTTTCTAAGCGAAAGCAAGAGCAAATACCTCTTCGTAGTCGATACCATGCTACGCTTGTAACCTTTTGCCACAAGTCTTGCCTTGTACTTTTCCACTTTCCTTTGGCTTCTTTGGTCTTGTATACCCACTTGACTCCAATAGCCTTTTGGCCTTTCGGAAGGGTTGTCAACTCCCACGTATCATTCTTTTCTATTGAATTTATCTCCTCGTCCAAGGCTTGTCTCCATTTCTTTCTTTTCATAGCCTCTACAAATACTAAAGGTTCACAATCAGCGTATAAACAAAGAAGGGGTATTTCGTCCGTTACCCTCAGAGCTCCCGCAAACTTCTTGTCTTCGGTTCTCCTTCACTTGAACTTGAAGGTGATTCTTGGGTTGGAGTTGGACTTTGAGGTTGTTGGACTTCTTCACTTGATTCACCCGTCTCTTCTTCATCAGTCATAGGAAGAAAGTCATACCTTTCATTTTCCTTGATGCTCCAATCCCATGTCTCTTCTTCATCGAAATCCACGTCTCTACTCACTACCACCTTCCTTGTAATTGGATTATAGAGCTTATAACCTTTCGATTTGCTTGTCACAACAAACACATGCTTCTCACTTCTATCATCAAGCTTTAATAAGCCTTTGGTGGGAACGTGGACATATGCTATGCTTCCAATACCCTTTGAGAGACGGTAGGCTTCATCCCATTCCATGCTTTTTGTGGAGTCTTGTTATCTAAACTCTTTGACGGACACGGTTCAATAGATATCGCACAATCAACCACCTTGGCCCAAAACTCTTTTGGCATCTTCTTACTTTTCAACATGCTTCGGACCATATTGAGAATGGTTCTATTCTTTCTCTCAACCACTCCATTTTGTTGTGTGGAGTAAGGAGCCGTTAGAAATCTCCGGATCCCATTATCCTCACAAAATTTGTTAAATTCTTTTGATAAAAATTCTCCACCTCTATCGGATCTCATTGATTTAATTTTTAAACCTTTCTCTTTTTCAACCATAGTTTTAAATGTTTTAAAAGTTTCAAAAGCTTGGGATTTTTCTTTTAGAAAATATACCCAAGTTTTTCTTGAAAAGTCATCAATAAAGAGCATAAAGTAAAGATTCTTACTATAAGAGGGTGGAGTAATGGGACCACACAAATCTGTGTGAATTAGATGTAAAGGCTCCTTAGCTCTTGATGTTCTTCTCTGAAGCGAACTCCTAGCATGCTTCCCAAGAAGGCATCCTTCACACAATTGATTGGGATGATCAATTTGATCTAACCCTTTCACCATTCCCTTTGAGGATAATAACTTTAAGTCACCAAAGTTTAAGTGCCCGTATCTCATGTGCCAAAGCCACGAATGATCCTTCAAACAACTCTTTAAGCACTTAGCTTCATCATGTTGAATGTTTAGAAGGAACATTCGTTTATTGGTCATAGGCACTTTTGCTATGAGCTTTCCTTCGACTTATTGTAGCACTACGATCCTTGAAATGAATATCGTAATGTTTCTCTAAAAGTTGTCCCACGCTAAAATATTACTTTAAGATTGGGCATTGTATATGTCCGAAATATATTGGTGACTTCCATCTTTAGCTCGGATAAGTATCTTACCTTTTCCTTTCACCGGGTGCCTTTGATTAGTCTCCAAATGTGACGTTACCTTTACTTTCTCCATCTCCACGAACAAGTCTTCACCCGTCATATGGTTACTTATACGGAATCTATATGCCATGGCTCTATCCTCTCTTCTTGTTCGTCATGTCTTGCCATTAGCAAGGTAAGCTCATCTCCGTCTTCTACCTCCACAAGATTAGCTTTTTCTTCCACTTGTATTGAGCTAGTACACTCATTGGCATAATGACCATATTTACGACAGTTGTAACATTGTGTTTGGGGCTTACCTCCTCTTTGAGATTGAAAGCCTCTCCCACGACCTCTTCGATATGAAAACCATTGGTTTTCATCTTCTTTATTGACCCTTCCTCTTTCCTCTTCCCCCTCGGCCTTGAAACCACCACGACCTAAAATCAAGATCCTCGTCCTTGCTCCTTTCCATGTAGAAAGTTCTTTTCTCTTTCTTTGAAAGAGACCTTTGAGTATAAAGCTTGCTCCAAGGGTTCTTTCCCCTTCTTTTCTTCAACTTCTCTTCATGGGCTTGTAAAGATCCCATGAGTTGATCAATGGTCATAGAGTCTATGTCTTTTGACCTCTATGGCCCACGACAATGTAATCAAAGGTTGGGGCAAAAGAAGCTTTTCTATCACCTTGTGTCACTCAAGCTTTCACCATTTCTCTTCATTTCATTTGAAATGGTCAAGACACGAGTGAAATAATCCAAATGGTTTGGATTCTCCATTTGGAGTTTTTCGAACTCTCCTCTAAGAGTTTGAAGACGTACCTTTTTCACCTTGTCGATTCCTTTGAAAGCATTTTGAAGGATCTCCACGCTTCCTTGAAGTAGTTGCGTTGCACCTTTCTCAAACATCGCATCATCAAGACATTGATAGATGAGTGTAAGAGCACTTTGATCCTTCTTTCTTGCTTTTTGCAACTCCACCCTTTGGCGGCATTCATGGAACTTTCATCATCTACTTTCTCAACACCTTTCTCTACCATCTCCCATACATGTGAACCTAGTAAGCCTTTCGAATGCACCAACTACCATAGTTGTCTTTGGTTAGACGAGGAAATTGGAATAAGTTCATCATGCTTGACATCGTGATCTTCTAGCTCTTGATACCAATTTGTTAGAAACTCGAAGGCCTTTTAGGCTTATATTTGATGAAGAGGTTGTAAGTGAAGTTTAGGAAGAGAGGAATACTTAGAGAGTAAATGTTACTTTATTTCTTAAGCTTTGCTTGATTTGCTTCATTCTTACATATGCATCACCACAACACCTATTTATACTACATGGAATGTTCTAGAGATGAGATATTTCCATGGATGTTCTACTACGATCTAGATACTTCCTACATCATCTTGATCATTCCTAATACATCATCATCCTTATCCTAATTCTAGATATTTCTATTACATTTAGCTACAATATTCTAGACATATCTATGGATATTTTCTAGGATTATTCTTTGTCGTTCTAGAAGCTTCCATACCATTCTACGAATTTCTAGAAGCTTCCACTATGGGCTCCACTAAATCAAGTTTACGATCCAACAAGCTACACCTGAGTGATCATTTCTAACTTGTAAGTACTTTATTTACGCATGCATGCGACCATGAGAGTGTGGGATGTTCTTTTTTACTAAGGAGCGAAAAGCTTGTTTAACGTAGCCTTGGCTATTTTCAAGGTGGATATTAATTGGTTGTTTTGATACATTTTGGAGAGATTTATATGTGTCTTAAAATTGTAACATGGTTATGAATTATGATGATGTTACAACAAGGAAGAAGAGTTGTTGATGACACATCATGTTAGGGATGCAATCAAGATTATACAGAATACCACTCATCATCTATTTGACCTCGATGACTTATTAACCGTAAGTCTCCGTCATATACATATAGTTAGTAGTGGTCTCGTCGGATGTTTGAGTCCTAGATTCTCGACCGTATAGTATTTGAACCATGACCAATGTAACCCTGAAACACAACCCATATGTGTACATCTGCACGCTAACTCGGATACACATAGAAGTAGTGCGTGCATCTTTTAATCTATTCAGGTATTAATATTTTAAATAAAAGACTTAAATATGTTGGCAAGTAAACCGTTTAACGTAACTCTAACTCTTTATCCCAAACATGGGTTATTCCTATTACATTAAGCTAATGATGGATGTAAGTAAACTATTTTAATTGTACCTATGATCATGAGGTTTGGTACACGGTGGCCAAATGTTTGGTTGGTTGGTAAAATCAGTTAACTGTAGATAGCAGTTTCTACTGGTCCAAAGGATGGATACGTAGGGTGCCCATAGTTGGTTTCATATAATAGGCGAAGAGCTTATTAGTGCACCCAATTTCATAAATCGGTTTAACTTAAAATGGGTATATCACAACCAATATATAATAAGTACATGTGCTTGCTCATGATCTAAGAGGAACTTCGGTGCACATGATTTAGATGATGTAATGAGTAAGTATGAACATCGTTTCAGTAACCACATTTCTAAGAAACTTCAAATAACAATCAATATCTAATAAAGTTAGTAAAGCGACTAACGAGTGTGTAAACAATTACCTGTTATCTTCTTCCACATGGAAAGTAGGCCCAACATACTTGACGGATCCTGGTTGGATTATATATATCAATCGATAACGTAAAAGATAAAACCCGTAAATGAATTAATAAAACATGCCATGGACTAAAAAGGGTACCTTTCTTTAATGGCGCATGCTTCTCGAAGACTCCACTTCCTCTGTTTGAAGTTTCGAGACAATCTCCCCAACACCAATTTTACGTCATAGTGGGAGTGAAAAACTATTGATATAAAATAAAAAAGAATAATACGTCTAGCAAGTTTTCGGTCCCTGCAATCCCATGTACATTATGGAGCATGTGATAAAAAATTTAAAACAATAATTCACACCATCGTGGACCGGTGAGATGTTATTTAAAGATTTCTTAAGTAGACTAATATTTGTAAATTACGGGGGTGTTAATATTTTTGTTTTAAAAGTACTTATCTAAGTAGTCAACTTGTATGTATGAGTAAATAGATTATGCTTTAGATTACATGAAGAATAATCAGTTTATAACACTTTCACCGGATACAACAAAAGTGGGTATCTGAACCAAAAGAAATTTGCTTTTTACCTCTTATTAAAATAAAGATTTGTATGATTACACATGTTCGTGTCCCTTTATTACAACCTGAATGTCGATTCTAATTATTTAGTATCACATGCTCACTTTCAAAATCTAGAAGTAACATCTTCACCTGATTCTTCATGTTCATCATTTGATTCATTATCTTCACCAAAATCCTGTACCATTTAACCACCAAAGCAACCATCATTTTGATATGCTTAAGGATCGAATATGATTGGCTAATTCCTAAAACACTTCTACATAAGGTGCTGAACACTACTCGGGCTCAAAACCAATAAGGGAACTTGTAAATCATAATGGCCATTACTCTAACAAATCTCGATCCCTATAGAGCTAATAAGAAACCGGAATCCAAAATAACTTTACTTGACCAAGGCTTTTCAAATTTCCTCACAATGTAGGTCATTCCAGCTTTTTATCCCAAGAAGGCCGTTTGTCATTTTCTCCAACTGTGATCGAATATCCTTCTTTCCTGAATTAGTTTCATAATTTGAAGAGTATTTGTTGAAAGACTTCTTCTTTGACTTGCACCAGTTTTTGTAGAAATGTCTTGACATCTTCAACTGAGATGCAAAACATTGTGAAGTTATGTAGCATGTACCCCATTAATAACACAATTAACTTTGAATAATAGAAGAAATACTTTTAAACTTACAAGCGTCAACATTTTTAGCATATCTTTTCCTTCCTCAGCGCATAACATCTCGTTCATCGGATATGCGGTCACATTGTCATTTGCCATCTTGTCACTTTTGAACTCCTTTTTATCCTGTGCACATGCTTATTTAGTAGTTTATGGGATTTTGTAAGTCGTCATCACTTGATTCAACATCTGGGTCTATTGGGTCTTCAAATGTGTTCTCCTTAATTAGGAGAGTAAAATGTTATATCAGGAGAAGATTCTAGGATTCTCGGTGAGTATGGTTAATAATGTACACAGTAACCTCGAGATCGATTCCCACAGTTGAGTGCGATTGAGTGAATCATAAAAGTCGTAAAAATAATTATATTAATGAGAAATAAGAGTAAAATGACAACAAAGAAAAAGGAAAAAGCAATAAGCGGCTATGAGAGGTAATGTAAACTTCTTGTTACCGATGATTCTACTTGCTAATTTCAAAAAGGTACCACCGTGATAAAAATCATGTGGTAATTTTATATATACCCGCGGTGACCGTGCATTTGCGTAATTTACTCTTAGTTATATCCTTTAATCGTTAACTAACAGCAAGTTTTGCGCTTTTTGAGTTTCTTTGATAACATCTTCTATTGTCGGTAGTTTGGGATAAGCGGCGAAGCCACTTTGGTCCTCTTCTCCATTAGGATTATTAGATGCGCACCATTAACATTAGTTAAAATCAGCCATTAAGAGCCCGTATTAGGTAAAATGACAATTAATAAATGAAGTGATTTTCGGGTGCGTTGTGCTAATTACGTAGAACATCGGCGATCAACATCGACTAATGCTTTCACGAATATATGAGAATGAGGAGATTGAGTGGGATCAATTGAGGATAGAACACTGTGTAACAAACAATGTGGTGATCGATTTTCATAACTACAAATGTACCCATTTATTACTTCATTTGTTTAGCTTGGTAGTTGACTATTCCCACAAGCATTAAGTACTAACAATCCTCGATCTTAAAGGATGCATTCAGCGTCGGCATATGTCCGTGGAAATGACTTCGGCAACTTTTTATGCATAATATTAAAAATAAATCAATACATGACTACGAATGAGTACTATAAATTAAAGGTGAAAAACGGCATCAACATTCACTTAGCTCTAAAATGGTTAATCAAAAGAAACCACATCAAAAGAATTGAAAACCACGAAAATATAAGCATACCACAAGTAGCGGACATTATCTACACATCAGCAAGAAATCTTCTTGTGTACCCACAATATTATTCAACCGACTGACATCACCACTGACATTGATTACACATACCTAGTGGTGTGCACTCATGTTATATTTCTACACAACCATTTTTTCTTCTTATTTGGCCAGTGCAACATAGGGAGTAAGTATAATATAAAGAGACAAAATTTAGCTATTTTTTATAAATATATATGCTTGCGCTTAACGACCATGCCATTTTATCTTGCAACATAACAATGTTTGTTTCAACCCAAACACATTTCATGTTAAACTTCAATCTTACATACACGATCGGCAGATGCAGTTGAGCGGCGGATGAACATTGGTTCGGTTACTGATGACCAGAATGATCCGACTTTTATGCTTTGTGAAGTTCTTCGCTCTTTGAAATAATTCAACAATATTAGCATCCTTCACCTATTAAAAAAGAGTACAGTTGTAGCAAAGGTTTTGTTTGCAATGAACAATTACATAAATTGGTTTATAAACTATATCAAATGTAAAATCTACAAATCAAATTACATGAACTTGATTTTATCATTATTTTTCGCGATTGGTTTTGTGATTAGGGGTTGAATGCTATAACGTCGAGACAAATAGACTTATAATTGAGATAATTTGGATCTTTGTGTGCGAGGGATTAAATTATGTGGCGGCATTGTTGTTACTTGTGATGAAAACGAAGAAGAAGCTTTACGGATGTTAGAAGTTCTTTTGGAAGATGTATTGGTTAGCGATTGTTACGATAATTTATCGGTTGCCATGTCGAACAAAGGGTGTTTCAAGATCTGTTGACCAAAAATTCGAAATTGTTTTCTTCAAAGTTTTTGATTATTACTGTAATTTGTTTGGTAATAATAATAACACATTCAATTTTTCAAGTTTGACAAAAATGTTAGTAAAAAGATCTAAAAGTGACCCATTCGGACAACACATATGATACTTTTACTAAGCGGCACATATAACACTATGTTTTAAAAGAAAGACTTTTGGAATAAATGGTGATTTTGAACCGGTTTGACGACTTTGATCCATATGACCGGATATGGGATTCAGATCTTGCCGGCCGAGAATTTTCTAGTTGGGCGGCGGCGAGGAGCGGTGAGGATTAATACCACAAAGAACATAAACACAAACAAAAGAGAATACCACCTATGAAAGTGATGCAAGCTGCGGTTGTAGGCACTCGAGGGACTCTTAGCTACAGATTAAATTTAGAAGATTTCCCTGCTAATGCTCGAGCTTATGCATACTTTGCAGAAATTAAGGATTTGAGAAAATGAAATTTGAAAGTTCACAATGAAGGAGCCGTACATACACGACTATAGTATGGTGAATATTCAAGAAAGCTTGAAAGCTACGTTATATGAGCCTAGTTACATGAGCGTGACATTATCTTTTGTTTTCATTTTCTTTCAAAAGACACGAATTCTCTTGAAGGACCATTCGAATGCTATTGAAATCGTAAATATGTACCAATTTCATCAAAGACCGATAAAAAGATGGTTAGTGCACGAACTTTTCGAGTTACAAAGTGAAATTAATCGGAAAATGCATATAATTGAATCTATTTAATTATTCAATTTCCTCCATTGTAGTGAATGTTCTTGGAGAATTTCGGTCAATTGAAGAAGGTGATCCATGTGTTCCTTCTCCATGGGAATGGATGACTTGTAGCACAAACACTCCTCCCAGAATCACCAAAATGTGAGTTCTGATATCAGATTCTATATTATACTTCACATCTTAAGATTTATACTAATATATCCTTCAACAGCGCATTGTCAGATTCTAATTTGGAAGGTGAAGAATCACATACCTTCTACATCACAAAATTAAGTTAATTCTTTGTCCAGAAGTGGTAGCTGAAGCACCATGTCGATGACGACCACGATGAACGATTGCATGTCCAACGGTATGTGAAAAATCAAAAACTTCCTGTGAATGTATATAAGAATTTCTTTTAACCATTATTGATTATATCTCCATTTATATTACAAACTTAAAACAAATCAAGGATAAAGCTAGTTACTCGCGATTGAGAGCGTGAATGCGATAAAAGATATCAACATACCTCAGGATATATTTGACCATTCACATGATCCTCATATCGCATTCCTTGTTCCATAAGTGGCCTACTTGCTTTTTGAAACTATTAGTTGCCAAAACTCTATAACTAAACCACACAAAATTATTAAAACCCTAAATGTGTGAAAAAAAAATACTAATTTTGAATGTTTGATAAATTTAAAATTAGGCTAGTACTTACCTTATAGTTTTGAAACTGAGACATGAGTGTACCTGTAACAGATAATACAAAAATCTATAAGTACCTGTAACATATTAGTTATTTGGTTCATGTGCCATGCATAGCAGTTCTACAAAACCAAACCTTTTCATAAAATAAAATAAATATGTAAATCATTAAAAAATATCTAGGATACATGGAGTATTAAAATATGTGAATCATTAGCCTTCATCAGAGTGCCTTATTTTTAATGATATTAAGGTTTATGATATACTACCTGTAACACAAACATGATTGAAATCAAACAACATGTGTTACTGTTGTCATCGATTGTATCTTTAAAACCTAAAACTTACACTGCAAAAAGGCTAAATTACGTGTTTTAAAATCAATCGTGATTTTTAAATAATCAATATAAATGTGAAACTATATTAAGGAAAAGATATGTATAAAATTGAAAATAATTAGTTAGGAATTTATAGAATATAATATACAACATAATTATCAAAATAACTTGTTGCCTAAGTGGTAAACACACAAGTTATTTATCAAAACAATTAATTGCTTAGGTGGACAACAAATGCTTATGTGGCATGAAAAACAATTCTTGGGCATTGAGGTGGCATTAATGCCAAAATGACTCTGTTAAATATATATATATATATACATAATGTGAGATCAAACTTAAAGTTCTAAAAATAAGATCTCCTCCTAAAAGAGAGAAGCGGGCTAACCAAGAGAGGAGCCGGCTCGGGTTAGGCTTAAGTCTTTACTAAGCATTTATAACAATTTAGCAATAATATACAAAAAATTAATATTTTAATACAAATTAACATTTTTGAAACTAATAACCAAATGATACATGAGTTTGGATTAGCGATACATCTGATACACATTACACTAATAAATACTCAAAACGATACACATACAAAAACACTAATACACATTACACTTCTAATCAAAGTATATCACTTAGGTTTAAGTAAATTTTAAAAAGAAATCTATCGAAACTTTAACAATTTTAGTTGTAGTTAATAAAAAAAATTATTTTTGTTGTAAGGAGAGTGTCACTTGTCAAATTTTAGTATGATCTCATTTTAACAACTTTAAGTTTGATCTTATTTGATCTAGATTATCTATATATATATATGTACATATATATATATATATATATATATATATATATATATATATATATATAAATATATATATATATAGTCAAAACAGATCCGATGGACGGATATGACTTAATGGTTTTATTTTTATGATTTTGTGGATCAAATATATTCTAAAAAGTAATTAAAAGTTAAATGAAAGGGTTAAGATATATAATTGATGTTACCATAATCCATTAAACCACTAAAAGCAGGTAAGTATTTTGATTTGTGGTTTTATTTTTAGGATTTAGTAGAACAAATATATAGTTAAAAGTTATTAAAAGTTAAACTAAGCGGTTAATACATATAATTGATGTTACCATAATCCATAAAACGGCTAAAAGTAGGTAACTACTTTCTAACATTTTGTTCTAAACAATATTAATCATGAACATCTTTACATTTGATAATATTATTAACATTTATTATTATAATTATTATTTTTGTTTATTGTGTTTGTTTAGTTATTGTATATAGGTGCTTGAGCATTGTTTGATGTTTGTTGTGATGAGAATATGTATGTATTGTCGGGTTACAAGTGGAGTTTTTTTGTTGATACCCTTTGTTTGTTAAGTGGTCTTTGTTTGTGTGTTTACCGGGGAATATGGGTAAAAGATTGTGGTTATATGGTTTTGATAATGATGATATAATCCTTACGGAAGTGGTATTCAAGCGTCGGTTTTTAAGGATGCTCCAACATCATTTACTTAGTTAGAGCAGTGTTAGTGTTTTGGTTCAGAGTTATTAAATTTTATTGTTTGAATTTGAAATCATTAATTTCTTAGTTTACATTATAATTATATTCTGCAGTGTTACGTGTTTATTTATTTTTTTGATGACGTAGTTAGTATTTATATAAGGTTTTATTTTCAATAAGTTTTTAAACGAAATTTTATAAACCAAGATACACGATTAAGATTGGTCAAATATGGTTTTTTAGAATTCTCGTAATTTTACGATGTATGTTTTAATTAAATTTTTAAATCCTAGATGTGATGAGTTATTGACCCTTAATGGGGTTTTTGGTTAAACACGCTATATTTAGTGGGGAAATATGTATTTCAAAGAAATTAAATCTTTGTTATTATGCAATAATAAAATCATTTTTAAAAATAAACATAAATTATAATAAATAAACAACATTTATCCCTTAATAAATTTTTATAAACCACATATAAACTTAAAACAAACACCCCCTAAGTTTCATAAAATTGAAAATATTATTTGAGGTTATCACTCATGTGCTTTTTACATTTTTATATAAACCCGGTGAATATTACCATTGCTTGTGAAATCTGTATATGAATATAATATTGTTAACTAAAAACCACACAAATTGACTAATTATTTTGTTAAGAAGAACAACATAGTGAAAACACATATGGATATAAGCGTGCTTACGCATATTGGCCTGTTGGTATAAGTTCATACTTGCTTTTCAAATTCTCCAAAAGGCGCAATATTGATGTAAACATCACTTGGATTCGTATCAAATATAAAATAATGCATTACATAGAACTTATATATCATCATACATATATACATGTACTACTAATAATCTTGGTCTTAGAGTAATGGTATCAAGCATATATGTAACAATCTAAAAACAATGGAAGTGGGTTGACAACTTCTGGTCAATCTGATGTTGAATTAGATTTGATAAGTGGGGAGTAGGTATAGTTATAACTAATGTATTAATAAAGAGACATATATAAATTATTCTTTTGTATATATAGATTACATTGTTTGGGAACACAAGTCACCAAAATAGAATAAATTGATGATAACTTTGTTGGATTCATAAATGAACCATTCACTCGCATCATAAGTACATTATAATGCCAAACAATCCATGTCATATATATATATATATATATATATATATATATATATATATATATATATATATATATATATATATATATATATATATATATATATATATATAA
>OU343224.1:1701689-1816725 GCA_910596185.1 Chrysanthemum makinoi
GTTAGGAATTAGAAATTCCAGGTATTAAAAGAGTCGGTCACCTCAAGTATATGTAATCGTTAGAAAGCTCGTAGTCATAGTACTTTTATGTTAAGTAGTATTTAGTTTAGTAACACCGTGGAGGACGGACGTCTTTACCCACTGTATGCACGATCCACAGCCGTTGTGTGGCGTTTTATTGTAAGACTATAAATACTCTCTACCTTCCAAGGTAGAGAGTTGGAGCTCATAATAAGATTTTCTTTCTCTCACTAAGTTCCCTAAACCTCTAACTTTCTCTCTCTAGAATTCCACTTATCCGCCTACTTTGTGTTATGGTTTGATGTGTATGTGAAATCCAATATCCTACAATTGGTATCAAGAGCCATGGTTAGATCATATCTTACACATCTTTGGATTTCTAGTGGTTTTAGGTGGTTTTTGAGTTTGAAAAAGTTTAGTGGTTTTGCATCATTTGGTTGATTTCTTGTGTTAAAGCTTGGATTTTGTTAGTACTTTTGTGTTTAGAATCATCACAAGTGTTTAGGTTTTCATTTGGTAAGCTTGAATCATCTTGGTTGGGTTGTTTTGGATTGAAAAGTGGTGTTTGTGAAGTTTTTCTAATAGCGACTTGATCTACGGATAGCTTTTCTTGCTAGCGACTTGCTTTACATTTTGGTAGCGAGTTAGGTTTGTGGAGTTAGCGACTTAGGCCTAGCGACTTGCCTAGTGAGACAAGCTAGAAAAATACAAGTAGTGGAATATCCACTACGGGTAGCGACTTGGTGGAAGTTAGCGACTTGTACTTTATATTGTTAGCGACTTGGTGTTGGCGAGTTGGTACCTAGCGAGTTGCTATTTAGCGACTTGAATATTTAGCGACTTGGTGCTTAGCGAATTCTTTGCCAAAATTTTGTTAGCGACTTGGATTGTAGCGAGTTGTTATATAGCGACTTGGAACTTTAGCGACTTAGCACTTAGCGACTTGGTTCACAATTTTCCTAGCGACTTGAGTGATTTCCTTTCAATACGGTTTTCTCTTGATTTAGTAAATCCGTGAAAGAATCTATTTTCCGGTTTAATCATAGAGTTATAAAATCTCGTTTAACTTGTCATCATGTCTACCAACGTTCCTACAATCATCTCCACTGTTGCGAGGATGTTCAAGCGGTGGTTGAATACTCGTCCACCCATGCTTGAAGGCCGACTATGACTCTTGGGCTCAACGAATCAGATTGTCTTGTCTTGGAAAGAAAATGGGGTCAACATTCTCAAATCCATTGATGAAGGACCTTACCGGGTTGAGACTACTAGAGATATACTTGATACAGCTGAAGATGGAACATTGATTTATGGAATGGACAGACCAAAGATGTATGATGAGCTCGATGATAAGGAGAAAAAGAGATTCGATCGAGATATCGGGCTTCAACATTATTCTTCAAGGTCTTCCAAAGACATCTACAAGCTTATCAATCACAACACCGAGCAAAAGGCGTATGGGATAATGTCAAGATGCTTCTTTCGGTTGAGCTAACTATGGAAGACAGAATCCAACTCTATGATGAATTTGAGAACTTCAAGATGAAACCAAATGAAAGTGTCTATGAGTACTATGTGAGATTTCATAAGTTGGTGAATGACATGAGGAACATCGGAATGACTATGCCTAACATTCAGTTGAACTCAAAATTTGTGAACAACATGAATCCCGAATGGCACAAGTTTGTCACTTCAGTGAAGCTCACTAAAGGATTGAAGAATACAAACTATGAGCAACTCTATGCCTTCCTTCTTCAGAATGAGAGACATGCCATGTTTGAAAAAGGATTCTTGAACAATTCAAAACAAATCAGGAGAGACAAGCTCATTAAATGATTCAACTGCCTTCTACTCAAACATTGGGATTACCACCAAAGCTTCACAAGTTATACCCATGGGTGATGGAAATCACAAACTCATTCCCGATCCAATGTTCAAACAAGCGATCTTTGATGCACCGTGGGTAACTTCATTAATCAACTAGCTCTTCCGATTAGTCAAAACATGAATTCTCTCCCACAAACCAACAACCTCAGCAACACTAACCCACACAATCAAGCTCTTTGTCGAGAGATGGGAAAATTGTTGTGCAACCAGTTCGGAAAGACAGATATGATCAAGGAAGAGGTTGGTAGAGGTTATGTTGGTAATCGAGAATCGAGGAAGGAATGGAAATCAAGGTCAAACTAAGCCGATCAAATGTTATAACTGTGGTGGTGAGGGACACATTGCAAGGCGCACATCTCCAAAGCGTCCACGAATCTTGATTACTTCGAGAGATAAGATCTTGCTTGTACAAGCTCGGGATAATGGTGCTGCTTTGGATGAAGAGGAGTTATTGTTGTTTCTTAGCGAGGGCAATGCCAAGACCTATGATGCGATGTGGATGGCGGCCAATTCAGGAGATAGGTCACAATCATCGAATGCCTTTCAAGTCGCTGATTGTGATGCATCGACTCGATGTGGATGATGGACCTACTGCACACACAATTTTATGGCTAGCATTTCTCCAATGGTTTCTCCCAAGGTCTCTTCTTCACCACAAGTTGGCCCATCCAAAGACAAACTCATCTCAGAGGTATTAAAACTATACGATGATGTTGATGTGCAAAAGATGCATGACAAAGTACAATCAACTGAAACTATTGAATCAAATATTGAAAATATGGGTAATATCAATGTTGTCCCATATGATCAATATGTGAAACAAAGTGAAAGTGAAGTTGTACCAAGTGATGCATCTTCTGCGGTCAACAATGACTATGTTTTTGATGAATACCTGCATGTGCCCTGATGATCTTTGTTATCTCAACTAAATGCCTATAATGAACGTGTTGCTATTTATGAACAACGTGCTAAATTTGAGTTGACCACCCGTGGGCAGGAAATGGATGACCAAATCGTACAATATTAGAAAAAGTAGGTTTAGAGAAGAAGTATTAAAACAAGAGTTAAATTCCTTACAAGAAAAACTTTCTAAAACTGCTAAGCAAAAACAAGAACTTCAAGAAAATGTTAAAATGCTTAAGCAAGAATTTAATGCTAAGGAATCAAAACTTTTGAATGATTTTTCTAATCTAAAAACTTTGAAAAACAAGCTTGAAAATAAGTTGTACATACAAGGAAACACCATTCAGATTGCTCACATGATCACTAAGCATAGAGTCCTAAGCGATAAGCATAGCATTCCCTTGTTGAGGAACCAAATCCAGAGGTCATTAAAAGGCTAGAAATGCTCATAAGGTTCTTTATGATGGCAATGAAATCCTTAAACCTAGACAGAAACCTAGTTTGAGTGCCGAGAGGAAGATAAGAAATCGGATGAAATCACTAGGAAAAGTTAAACAAGAAACTAGATCCTAAATGTAAAAGAAAAGTAATCATCACACCCCATGATTACAAAAGGAGAATGGATTGCCTTAAACATGTTTAAGCCTCGGACATTGTTAACTCCCGAACAAGTGTTCGGAAAATGGATTTAGATAAGCGAGAAAGTGAAAATATTGTTGAAACCAACCCCCCTTTGGAAAATGCCTAGAAGCACTGTGTATCCTCCAATTACACCAATGCATCTAGTTCCTAGAACAATTGCCACTAAAAGCAAGACCTTAATCAGTCAATATGTTATCTTTCAACTATTTGTTGATTTTGAGAAAACTTGCAAGAAAAGGATCACACCCTCTGGTATAACTGAAGGAGAAAGAGGTTTTGAGCAAACTAAAGAATGTTATTTAACTGAGGTCATGCCTTTCTTTAAACAACTAAAAGATCACTTTGAGAGTCTTAAAAGGGAATGAATTCAGACATTAAAGAAATGGAAAAGGAATTTGATGCAATGATAGTTGAGGTTAGTGACTATGGGCGAGCATTAAAATATAATGAGATTGAGAGGAAGAACTTGCATACATTAAATGAGAATCTGATTTCTGAATGTATTGCTCAAGATGTGTTTTTCACCGCTACAAATTGTTCTATTAATGCTTCTCAATTTCATGAATTATCTGTTGCCCCGAAAGTCTCCCATGATCGTGTCATTGAGCTTGAAAAACTAATTCTAAACTAAACGAGAAAATTGAACTGGATGATCACGACAATTTGGTTAAACATTTTTCTAAACTAGAAGTTGAGCATTTTAATTTACAACTAAAATATCAACATCTTAAAGAAAATGTCAAAACTTCAAATATCAAGACATCCTCGGATGCTCCAGAGTTTGATGCGGTTTTCAAATTAACAAACGTGATGAACATATTCAAGCTCATTGCAACACGATCAGAAAGTTGAAAGCCCAAATCTCTCAATTAAAGGGTCAAAAGAACAATATGACAGGCTCCCAAATGCCTCCTCCTTTAGATTCTCAGAATTCTCAAACTTTTCATCTTCAAAACTTAGTTAATGCCTTACAAAAGGAAAACGAGAGTTTTCTAGAAGAAAATGAAAAAGTTAAACGACATTTTAAAGAGTTATATGATTCAATAAAAGTCACCCGTGACCAAAACAACGAAAAAATAACGTCTTTACAAAGGAAATTGAGAATCGAGAGTCGAGGAAATGGGAAACTACCACTTGTTTTCAATAAGAATGTTGTCTCAAAGTCACCCTAGATTGCAAATACACAGTGGCAGTTAAATATATTCCTCCTCATCTTAGGAATAATGAACATGCTTTTCATGACTCCTGTGCTCACCTTAAGGATAGTCTAGAATGTCTCCGTGAGATTGTCGAAGAGGATTTCATTAACAAACCTCTTGATAGTGAAATTAGGTTTGCTTGCCTCCAGCCAAACGATCTCAAGAGTTGCTAGAATGTGTAATTGCAACATGTCCCAAATCCTTAACCTTAGGTGCAAAGGGCAAAGCTGTGATGCCTTGTTCTATGCCTAGTGCCGAGCCTTCAAACCATTCTAGGCCAGTTTTAAGAAAGTATACATCAATGTGTAATGCGTCTAGTATCTGAGATCCTTGCCGTCTAGTTGAGGAATGCAAAAAGTAGATCAACCAACTAATGTTCCCATAATTCCCTCTCAGAGGTAATCAATGACATTAAAGCGGCGGTCAAAGTCTCAAGACAATACAAGGAATGATAGGACCTCGCAAGCTAAAATGTGCATTGGAAGAGAGTAGAAGACCAACCTAGGAACTTTAAGCTTGAGTTGAATAAAACGAATCGTGTTGATTCTAGTATTAGCCTTAGAAATCTTGTAATTAATTAATTCGATACTATTTGCAAACCTTGTAATGATGTGCTGCTTGAATTCATTTGCTAATCATGAATGTGGTGTGAATGCTTTGTCTAATCTTTGTCAAATGCCAGTTAAAATTGTTAATGCTAATAATCGTGCAAATAAGGCAAAAAGGCAAAAGCGAAAGATTGTTAGAAAACAGTGGAAACCCACGGGAAGAACTTTTATAAAGATAGGTTATTATTGGATACCTTTTGGCCATAAGAATAATCGGTTTTGCTCTCAAACTGCTAAGATTATGCCCACTAGAAAATGGATGCCTCCTGGTAGAACTATTCCCTTAAGAAGTGAACATACTTTGAATAGGTCAAATCTGAGACACCAGACATTGCATCTATTCCCAATGATTCCATTGCTTCTACCGATATGGATGTTTCTATTTATGATGTGGGTGTTCCAATTACTGTTACTAACCAAGTGGAACCCATTCTTGCATGGGGATCCCAATTATCCAGTTATCCATTCTTGTCGTGTTGTTCAAGCTGCAGATCGTTCAAATCGTTCGGTAATTTGGACTCAGTTTCCAAGCATATGGAGACCGGTCGCGGCTCATGAACTTCGTGAGCAAATTCATCGGACAGTTAGATTCGGTAATGATCATTTCGGTGCAATTATGGGTTATGGTGATTATGTTGTTGGTGATAGTGTTATCTCTAGAGTATACTATGTGGAAGGTCTTGGTCATAATCAATTCTCTGTCGGTCAATTCGTGATTGATCTAGAAGTAGCCTTTAGAAAACATACTTGTTTTGTTAGAGAACTTGATGGTAAGGAACTTTTAAGAGGAACTCGTGGTTCAAATCTTTACACCATCTCTATCGATGATATGATGAAGTCTTCTCCAATTTGCTTGTTGTCAAAGGCTTCAAAACAAAGTCATGGTTATGGCATCGTCGTCTCAATCACTTGAACTTCGGCACCATCAATGATCTCTCCAGAAAGGACTTAGTTGTAGGTTTACCTCGACTAAAGTATGAAAAGGATCATCTTTGTTCAGCATGTCAATTGGGAAAAAGCAAGAAGTATGCCCATAAACCCAAACCTACTAACTCTTCATCATAGAAGTTCTTCATACAATTCATATGGATTTATGTGGACCAATGAGAGTGAGAATATCTTTGGGAAAAAATATGTGTTAGTTGTGGTTGATGATTACTCTAGATTCACCTGGGTCAAGTTCTTAAGGACAAAGGATGAAACTCCGAATATCATCATCAAACTCATCAAACAGCTGCAGGTTCGACTTAACAAAACCGTCGGAATTATCGACGGACAATGGGCGAGTTTGTTAACAAACAACTTAGTGAATTTTATGAAAGCATTGGAATCAGCCATCAAAGTAGTGTTCCACGAACTCCTCAACAGAGCGGTGTAGTTGAAAGACGAAATCGAACTCTTGTAGAAGCCGCTAGAACAATCCTGATTTACTCAAAAGTTCCAATGTTTCTCTGGCTGAAGCTATTGCCACTGCATGCTACACACAAAATCGTTCCCTGATTCACACTGTTCATGGAAAAACTCCATATGAACTTGTCCACAACGGAAAACCTAATCTCTCTTTCCTTCGTGTGTTTGGTGCATTGTGTTATCCAACTAATGAGGTCAAGACTTAGGCAAACTTAGAGCTAAAGCAGACATTGGAGTATTTGTAGGGTATGCACCAAACAAAAGGGATACCGAATCTACAACAAAAGAACCCGAAATATCATGGAAACAATTCGCGTTACGTTTGATGAGTGACGGTCAAATGGCTCTGGACAATCGGTTCAGAACCGCACTTCAAAATAGTCCCATTGGTTCATCCCTTGTTCCAAACTCTTCTCAAGAAACTCCATATGTACCTCCATCGGAAGATGATTTAAAGAAATTGTTTGATCCTATGTTTGATGAACTTTATGATCCAAGTACTAATGAGGTGTCGATTCCTACAACGAGGCTTCATATTCCGTGAATGAAGTCAATCCCTCAGTCTCAATATCATTAAGTCAAGAAGCGCTGCTGCTGATCCTTCAATCTCATCAACAAATCATCATTCTTCAAATGTACATCATGGAAATGTTTCGGGCATCAATGATGAAGTTAATCCCTTTGCTACTCCTGAAGATGCTCCATTTGAAAACATATTTGCTCCGAATCTTCATCGAGAACCATCTTCTTAGGAGACATCGACTCTGCTACCTTAGTCCCTCAACAACTACCACATGAACACCTCAGAAAATGGACTCACGATCATCCATTAGACAACATCATTGGAAATCCTTCTCGTCCAGTATCAACACGGAAACAACTTGCAACCGATGCCTTATGGTGCTTCTTCAACTCCGTACTCTCTAAGATCGAACCAAAAGATGTTAAAACCGCCATGAATGAAGATAGGTGGTTCAATGCCATGCAAGATGAAATTCATGAGTTTGATCGACTTGATGTATGGGAGTTAGTACCCGCTCCAGATTGTGCTATGATTATTGCTCTAAAATGGATCTTCAAAGTGAAACTTGATGAGCATGGTGATGTGTTGAAGAACAAGGCTCGATTAGTTGCTAAAGGATACCGTCAAGAGGAGGGTATAGACTTTGAAGAATCTTTTGCTCTAGTTGCTCGAATCGAGGCAATCAGAATCTTTTTGGCTAATGCTGCAAGTAAGAACATGGTAGTCTATCAAATGGACGTGAAGACGGCATTCTTGAACGGAGATCTTAAAGAAGTCGTCTATGTCGTAACCTGAAGGCTTTGTGAATCAGAACATCCTACTCACGTTTATCGTTTGAAGAAGGCTCTTCATGGTTTAAAGCAAGCTCCAAGGGCATGGTATGATACGCTATCAAAGTTTCTTCTATCTACGGATTCACAAAGGAGCATTGATCCAACATTGTTCACCAGAAAGTCGGGCAAACATTTAATTCATGTTCAAATTTATGTTGATGATATTATTTTTGCCTCGACTGACCCCAATGAATGTGACGGTTTTTCAAATGAAATGAGTTCAAAATTTCAAATGTCAATGATGGGACAAATGTCATTTTTCTTGGGATTACAAATTTCACAAAGTCCGGAGGCATTTTCATTAATCAATCTAAATATGCAACTGAGATCTTAAAGAAATTTGGATTTGATTCAAGTGACCCTGTTGACACTCCCATGATTGATCGAACCAAACTAGATGAGGACCACTCGGGGATCATGATTGACCAAACGAAATATCGTAGTATGATTGGATCCTGATGTACCTCATGCTAGTAGACCGGACATCTTGTTCGTTGGTTGCATGTGTGCTAGATACCAGGCTAAGCCTACTAAAAAGCACCTTGAAGCGGTTAAGCGGGTCTTTCGGTATCTCCAAGGAACCATCAATATGGGACTTTGGTACCCGAAGGACACCGGTATGTCACTAACGGCCTATGCAGATGCTGATCATGCGGGATGTCAAGATACTCGTCGAAGTACGTCGGAGGTGCTCGCTTTTTGGGTGATAAGCTAGTGAGCTGGTCGTCAAAGAAGCAAATGAGTACTTCTATTTCCTCTGCAGAGGCTGAATACATAGCCATGTCATCTTGTTGTGCTCAAATCCTTTGGATGAGATCTCAATTATCTGACTATGGCTTTGTATTCAACAAAATCCCTCGTATCTAGTGATAATAAAAGTGCTATTGCTCTTTCATGCAACAACGTTCAACACTCAAGAGCAAAGCATATCGACATTCGACATCATTTCATCGGGAACAAGTGGAAAAGGTGTGGTGGAACTCTATTTTGTGAGGTCTCGAATATCGGTTAGCGACATCTTCACCAAAGCTCTTCCAAGAGAACGATTTGAGTTCATACTTCCACGACTAGGCTTGAAAAGCCTTCAACGAAAACACTCAAACGTCTCCAGGAAGAAGACGAGGAGTAAAGGTCTATCTTCATCTATCTCTTGTAAATATTTATTCAAAAAACAAAATACAAAATTATAAAACTTTCAAAATCCATAAAAATCAGAAAAATTCGAAAAATCTTCAAAAATATTGTCAATTTGTCATGTTTTTCTCGATTCGATAATATCTACGGTCTTTGTGCTGTCATTCAAAGAATGACACGGGACTTTAGATGTTGCTTTCAATTCTTAAATTAAAAATAAAAATTTTGAGAGAAAGAAAAAAATGGTTTATTGTCATGTTCGGCAATAACCCGCTTGTCAAAAGAAAAACGAGCCATACTTTATCATGTTTTCAAAATTCCATGCTCTGATTCTAAAAACATTTATCTGCTGAAAACTAAATGCTTTGAAAAATAACTCGGTCTCTATTTTTGATAATCATCCGGACTTATTTGTCAAAATATCTATCTCTCAATCAACAACCTATGTCATTGATTGAGGGGAGAATGATTTCAATTAAATTAAAAAGTTATTTGGCATTCAATTGTTTTCAAAAGATAATCATGCATGTTTAACCAATGGAGTTTAAAATCTCAAAATCAGATCCTTATCAGTTAAAACGCTTTCATAATCAAGTCACAATTCTCCTCAAAAGCTTTCAAAATCAATTTAAATCTATAAGAGATCACAAATCTCAAATGATTTGATAATTGTGATAGGGGAGAATGTGTGATTTAAATTGGATTTAAACTGATAATTCGGTAAATGGTTTTATAAGGATGTACAAGCTCTCCTTCCCACATGTGACAAACGATTTCAAATTTTCCATGCACATGTTGAGGGGGAGCATCTATCTTAAACCTATGATTTGAAACGTGATCACTTATCTCAATGTGCAGGTTTCCTCTAGTATGTGCAAAACTCTTTTCAAATCTCGAGGCACATATTGAGGGGGAGCAAAATCATGAAAACCTCATCCTTCCCCAAAATGCTTTATCTACTTGATTCGATTAGGGAAGTGATGTTGATATTTTTAGAAAATGGTAATCAAAGAAGTTAATTCTTTCTCTTGCCTCCGTGTGGAAAACTATTTCAAATACTTGATTCACATGTTGAGGGGAGTTCTTCTTCTAAAAATATCAAAAACAATTCGTGTACAAAATGCTTTGATAATATATCACAAGTATCCGGATTGATTTTCAAATGGTTTTCAATTGGTTCCTATGGCGGATGAACAATACCAAATAGACCGACCAACTTTACTTTATGTACGGTGATATAAGGATGATAAGGTTAGGTATTGGTTCCCATGATCCGCCAGAGCCGGAGGGATCTACCCAGGGGACAATCCACTAGATAGTGTAGAGTCCTTAGGTATATTGAAAAAAGGAGAAAAGTGAGATACGGGAAGAGTGCGGACTGAGACGAGCTAGTAATCGAATAAACCCAACAAGGTTCTAGTTATGAAGTCTCGTAAGCAATCGGGGTTGAAGAATGAAAAAGAATTGAATGAGAAAAGGGTGAAAACAAATAGCCCTCCATAATTCAACCTTAGGGCGTAAAACCGGTTCAATACATATGCTAACGGTGGTTACTTAGGTAACTCGTATTGAAGACAAGACGCCATGGACCCAAAGGACGACCGCACTAAACTTCCTAAGCTACTCAAGTTCCTCTTAAAAGGACTTGTTTCATTCTCACGGGAACCTACATTATCTATCGACTTTCTCTTAGAGATTGTTGATATTGAAGAAGAGACCCTCTCCCTAGTCTCCTATATAGGATCCAAATATGCACAAATTGAGTCTAGAGCCACGAGATCATCAATAAATCTCATTAGGACAATTTCAATGAAGACTCTCTGTTTCACACAATGTGGAAAGAGAAATTATATCTTGAGTCCTACGCATTATCCTTGTGGTATTGCGTAACATCCGAGTGATGTGTTTACATATTCACCGTGAAGATGGAAAGCCTTCTGGAGCCAACATCTAACAAGCTCCTGGTAGGTGGCATGTGAGATCTATTATACAGATCAACCATGTGACAACTGAACAGAAACAATGGGGCGATTCAATCTTTTGAATCAATCCTGGTTCAGGTTATGGATTGACGGATACCTTTGAAAAACCGGTCCTTGTGCTTTAAAACTCTTTTCATTAGCACGTCGACCGTGTACTAATTTTTCAAATCAAAAGGTGTTTTATGAATTGATAATTGAATTTCATTAAAACCTTCGTTATATTGCAAAAACAATTTCTATTGAGCAATACGATTGTTTTCAAATCTCTTTTCATCAATCGATGTGGACTTAAATTCGGTTCACTCACTCCGTGTTGTCTTCTTTGAGACGCTCGGTTTGAGAACAGAACACTAGAGCAACCGAAACCCCATCAAGGAAATTCTTCGAATTATACGATCACGAGCAAAGACTTGTACCGATCAACGAGGAACCGTGGGCCGTGTACCTCAATTCATCGAAAGTGATCAAAGACACTTTCGCACACTTTATTGCTAACTGTCCTTATGCGGTACACCCGGCGCTTTGGTGATCCGAGAATGGAGCGGTCAATCCATAGCCGCATGCTCACACAACACATTCATATCGAAGGAAATCATGATTGGTGCATCAATGACTCTGATATTCTAACTCCATGCTTCTGCTACGCTGCCGCCAATATCATGAATCAACGAAAGCTTCCGCTACTCTGATGAGAAGATATCATGATCGTAATATGAGCATGTCGGTTCAAAAGTCACAACATCACATAATACCAACACCACAATGGATGTATCAGAGATTTTCTATTAGCCGATGATCTCAAAAGTTGGCTCAACATTATTATCACGTGGATCAGTAAAGACCTCCACTTGGATTAACCAAACATGCAATGAGTGGAATCAATGACTACGAAGCTTGAGCAAAGTACTACATCAAGAATGCAAGATCAATTGTTAATGTAATATCGGATTGTATTCAATGTCATTTTAGTATATGTTTGAGGTGACCTCCCTTAGGGGAGATTGTTAGGAATTAGAAATTCCGGGTATTAAAGAGTCGGTCATCTCAAGTATATGTAATCATTAGAAAGCTCGTAGTCATAGTACTTTTATGTTAAGTAGTATTTAGTTTAGTAACACCGTGGAGGACGGACGGGTCTTTACCCATCAGTATGCCCGATCCACAGCCCGTTGTGTGGCGTTTTGTTGTAAGACTATAAATACTCTCTACCTTCCAAGGTAGAGAGTTGGAGCTCATAATAATATCTTTCTCTTTCTCTCACTAAGTTCCCTAAACCTCTAACTTTCTCTCTCAAGAATTCCACTTATACGCCTACTTTGTGTTATGGTTTGATGTGTATGTGAAATCCAATACCCTACACCTTCACAACACAACACCTAATATCAAGGAGATCTACTCCTTGTTACAACATCATCAAGGATATCACCATCCTTGGAAATAAACAACTACTTATATGTATAACGATGCACCTCATCGATTATACGACATAGGCATTCTTCCCAAATGCGGCTTGATTTGATTCATCGGAATCCTTCACTAATGCCTTTGACACAACGCTTGGCACCCTTCACTAATGCCTTCGTCTTGACACCTTTAGCATTCTTCACTAATGCTTTGACACGGATGATGAGCACCTTTCACTAATGCTTTCATCTTGACACTTTCGGCATTCTTCACGAATGCCTTCAACCCAAAATCTATGGAGAAAGGAAGAACAATCAACAAGAGAACCTTAGTTGTCTTGATGATGACGAAGCTTGGCAACTCATGGACTTGAGCTTGCACGTCTTCAAGAAGTGGTGATCTCTCCTTTAAGAGGAACCTAGAAGATCACATAAAACAAAAGACAAACTACATAGATCACTTGGATATGAGGTTAGAGGGTTAGAATACTTGGGGAAGTATGTGTGTAAAGTGATGATTAGAAAGGAAGAAATGGCTCTCTATTTATAGAAAAATTGTCTCTGTTCCCGGATCCCACGGATCCCTTCCACTTGGGATCCGGCTAGCACAAAGCCGGGGATCCGTGGAACGCTCCTCTTTGCCCATGGGTATTTTTGGTTATGGGTCATGGGTTATGGGTTGATCCATGGTTTTCTTTCTAGATACAATGAACTTGGTTAAGTGGTATATATAAAACCATGGGTTATGGGTCAATACCATTTGCTAGTTTTACCCATTTTAGTATTTACATGTTTTTACCCATTTTAGTATATACATGTTTTACCCATTTTAGTATACTTAGCTTAAGTATGTATAACCCAATATGTAAATATTAGTTGTTGTACATATATATCTAAATCATAAAATCACTTATACTTGTTTTAGTGTTTTATGTGAAAATGTAAGTGTGTTAGGAAACTATTAACTCAAACTATTTACGTATTCTATTTGTTTTGTTAAAATGATTTTACGTTTGTTATCGACAAAACATTAGAAGATCGTAAAATATAAATAAACGTTTTACTGCTTATTTGTATTAACAATCTCCCCTTTTGTTGATGACAAAACATAAAATTATTTTAAGGAAAATCTAAAATTAGTAAAAGTTTGAATTTGTAGTTTTTACTTTCTTCTCCCCCTTTTTGTAGAAATAAAAAGTGTTAAAAGAAACTAACACAATTTTTATAAGAAAAGGTATGTGAAAATGTAAAGAGAGCAAGTGACGGGAATGGTACTTGTCTTAACTCCCCCTTGACGAGTCCATCCCTTTGAAAGGGCGTCAAGGACATGACGTAAAATAATCTAATTGTGTTTGCAATTAAGTTTGCAAATGGTTCGTCTAAGTGACGAAAACGTGCTCCCCCTTGAAAATTGCAAAGTTGCAATGGGGTGTCATGAAGTATAGTCCAAAATCGGATTAAGTTGCAAATGTTTTTGCAATTTCGTTTGACACAAAGCTCCCCCTAGCTTTATGGTGTCAAAATCTTCATGTGTTATTTTGAAAATCTACAAAGTAAAGGTTAGAAAACAAGAGTATAGTGCATAATTTCCTGAAAATAACATTCAAGTTAGTAGAAATTCGTGCTTCTGATCCACGGATCCCGCGGTTTCCTTCTTGAGGATCCGCTATCAGTGAAAGTTTCTTCAAAGAAGATGTGTCAAACAATGCTAGTGTGGGGATAACATATGTGTACAATAAAGAGCACAACACACAAAATAATCATAGCATATAAGTGTTCATTCAATAAAAAAAGAGATAACCAAATAAATCTCTAAAACTAAGAGAATGAACTAGGACATACAAGTACCACTAAATACTAACTAGTTACTAGACTTAAAAACGCTACAATGTGCTTGAGTCTAGGGATGAGTGGACTTGTTGATTTGATCCAACTTTGCAAGAACATGATTAAACATGAAATGTATCTCATTTCGTGCTTCTTGAACAAGTCCTTGAGTGTTTAGACAATTTGGACAATTATTGTCTTGGTTTGGACCCGGAGGGAAATGGATATTTTGAGGAGGCTCTATGTGTGATTGTGGGTCTTCATTTTGAGAGGTAGGAAGAGGTTCTAAAAATTAGGGTGGTAATGGAACTTCTTCTATATGATCAAGGTTGTTCCTTGTCTCCCATGATGGGCTAGTTGGTGTTGTTGGTGGTTCCCTATTCAATGAAAAAGTTGGTGAATGGGAGGTTCTTGGTGGTGAATGATCCAATGAGTAGATGTTTGGGTGAGGGAGAGGCTCATTCAAGGAGTGAAGTACATGCTTAATGAATGGGGGTTGTGATGGCTTTCTAGAACTTGCCATGTTTGGTTTTGAACTAGGTGATCCTTTTTCTAGTCCGAAGGGTTTGATGCTAATCCTTGCGGTTCTCTTAGCCTTTGGATGAGTTTGATGAGGTGAGATTCTAGCATCATTATCTTTAATGGGGGATGTTTCGGTGGAAGAGATTTCATGGATCATTTGACCTTTTCTTTTGGATGATCCTAAGGTTGAGGAATGTTTGCTAAGAGCCTTAGTCATGGTGATGATGATGCTAATGTGAGCTTCTAATTGCTGATTTTTTGAAAGGGAATTGAGGATGGTGCCTTAAACCTAAGGTTGTTTGGTTTATAAAGGATAATTTGAATTAGGAAATTAAATTCTTGGCCACTTAGAAGACTAAGCATGCTCTTGAGGTTTTGATCAGCTCTAGGAGGATAATTAATGTATGCTAAAAGTGGTTAGAGAACCAAAAGGTGACTTGAATTTGAATATAGAAGCTGATTTATGCTTTCTGCATCTACGGATCCCGCGGATCCCTCAGCAGGATCCGCTGGTTAAAGACCAGGATCCGGCTATCGAGGTTTAGGTAAAATCATTATGCTTTTTTTAAGGTTTTCTATTAATGGATTTCGAGGTTTTGACTTAATTTTGAAGTCTTTAGCTGTTGGATATCTTAAATCCTCAACCATAACAAGTAATGGTGCTTAATGATGGTTTTGGCCAAGAAAATTGACCTTGGGTATTCTAACTATATGTTTGACAAGGATTCCATTTAATTTGATGTGGATAAATGGTGATAACAAGTCCTAGAAGTCAGATGATGTCCTAAGAGGAATTTACTAAAATCTTTAAAAATAAAAAGAAATGAAAAACTAATTTTTGAGCCTAATTTTGAGTCAAAGATTATTTGAGATCAATTTGCTAAAATTGAAGAATAGACCAAACTAAGTGCTATCAAACGTGATAGATAATGTGTGCCTGTTGGAGCGGAATTATGGTGAGTTTTGACTAGTTGATAAATCAAAAATATTTCGAAAATATATCCTAGATAAGCCATGGATGAGAGTGAGGTTTTCAACTATTTGAGGAAGACTTAGTTGGCTCTAGTATCTTATGTTTGACTTGTTTGAGGTGATCTAGTAGACTATTTTGATGTAGCCAAATCTGTATTGCCTATCAGATGCCACGGATCCCGCGGTTCCCTTATGGGAGGGATCCGGCTAGTTCAAAAGCTGGGATCCGCCAACTGCAAATCAGAGAGCTTTCAGGAAATGTGCAACTTTGTACTTTATAGTAAATGTTTTTCCTAGTTGTTTCTATAGGGACTAGATGCAAGAACACAACTAATATAATGTATATCAAGTTAGGAAGAGCTAAAATTCCTAGAATGAGTGACGACGACCGCTCAAGAGGTCGTAAAATCTCATTTTCCAAACACCTAAGTTAGGATTGTTTAGTGCCAAGATATGGCGATACCTACATACTATGAGCATAGTTAAAGTCTTGGGTTCAGTAAATACACAAACCTCTTAATCTAGGATTTGAATAGAAAATAACCTAAGTGTTTAATCCGTTAAACACTATCAGGTCACTGAGTGCATAGTCTCTCAGTGAGCCATCTTCAGGATACTCAGTACGAGGCGAAGAAGAAGCCTCTCCACTCAGCAAGGCGGAACTTAATGGGTAAAGACTAAGTCAAGAAGAAGATGGTGGATTCAGTGAGTGATGACAATAACTCACTGAATCCCTAAGACTCCTCTCTCTGTAGCACTGAAGACAAACCGGAAGGAAGGAAAGGCTTTGAAGACTGAAGAATGAGCGGGACTAGGTGGGAAACGTTTACACAGATAAAACTAAGTCCCCAAGTGCTTTACCCAGATAAAACTAAGTCCTTATCTACTCAAGCCATATCTTCCCATTTATAGTAAGCGGCGATACAAAGGATTCTCTCTTAAGGAAAGAAGCTTCGCCGCCTGACTACAAATAGCAAGTAAGCATGTCGAATATATCTATATCTGTGATTACTGTGATCAATGTTTTTGTCTTCTAGGTTAAAGTTAAAATCATACTTGTATAAATAGCATAAGAGAATGAGTGAAAAGTTTAAGCTTGTGAATTGTAAAAAACACACACACACAAGCCAACTTTTCACTCCTCCAAATACAACTTTATCCTTGAGATAGCTCAGTGGGTTCTAAGAGTTGTGCTCAGACTTAGCCTGAGCTTAGAGAGGAGTCACCCCAAACTTTGTCATTTCAATCCCAAGTACTATTCCACAAGTACTTGGGTAACGTATTCTTTTGATTTATTTATAATAAGAATATGATGTTGAAAATTACTTTGTGTGTTTTACTTACGTTAATTTCAGTCATTATTCACTGTTAAATTGTTTTAAGTACTTAGTTGTTTTTAAACGATAGTGAATAGGGAACAACAAGTGGTATAAGAGCAAGGCTGATTATAAAACCTTTTAAGCCGCTCTAAAACGTTTTTAAATCAGGATCCCTATGGCTGAAACTGATGTACCCCAACTAGTTGATAAAAAGGGTGGAGCTTATTCAGCTGTTGCCCCTAGACTTGAAGTTGGCAAATTCAACATATGGAAAAAGCGTATACTTTGCTATTTGATTAGGATGGAACCTTATTATATCAAGTGTATAAATGAAGGTCCATTTATCCCAAAGACTGCTGAAGGTTTGCCCAAACTCAAGCTCGTGGACTCAGGATGAAAGGAGAGTGGTCAACCAGGACCAAAAACTCAAAAGTATCATCATATCATGTCTTCGATGATATAATGGAGTCGCTTATAAGTCGTAATACAACTAACAAACACTGGATGACCTAGTCCATAGCCATGAAGGCCCATCTGATACCAAGGAAAACAGGATTATGGACCTGAAACTTGAGTATAATACATTCAGGGCTAGGGACTCTGAAACTCTCTCACAAACTTACAACAGATACAAAACTCTTTTAAATGAACTGGCAAATGATGGTGTTAAGTTGTCCAAACATGAGATTAATGTTGGTTTTGTCAATTGTCTCCCTGAGAAGTGGTTGAACTTCTCTCAGGGACTTAGAAATGCAAATCACATTCAAAATCTTGAACTTCCTGAAATTTCTGGGAAATTTGTCTATGAGGAAAACCTCATCAACAGACGATACCCTGACTTAAAGAAGTCTCAGGAAGTCAAGAAGTCCCTGACTATCACCTCACCTATATCAACTGCCTTCTTTTCTAACAATGTGGTTCAAGATTTTCAAGAAAATTCAGATGATGAGCCCGATGAGAGATCAAGTGAGGAGTACCTAAATGACCTGAACGTTGAATTTCGGGAAAGGGCACTCCTTGCAAACTCTAAGGTTTATTAAAAGAAACAAAGGTTTTTAAATGCTAAAGCAAATGAGGACACTGAATGCTTTAAGTGTCACAAAAGAGGCCATTTTGCAAAGGACTATTTTTCAAAAACAATTTCTGAACCCTCTTACAGACCATCGGGGTCAAATCGGTCCTCGGGATTTAGCAAATTTCACCTAAAATCTATCAGTCTCATCAAAACTTTCGAACAAATCGACCGAAACGAAACAATAGATTTTGAAGCCAAGTATAGGAAAATCAAAGCTAAGCTTGCATTACTTGAGGCAGTCCTCGAACCAAAAAGTGTTCAATCTGTGCGGGGTAAAACAAAGGTCTTGTTCTTTGAAACCTTCGACCGGATGAAGAGCCGTCTCATCGATGATGAAATGGTGCATGTCAGTGCAGATGGCCCTCTCGAGAGGAAGACAAGCTAGTGTTGGAAAGAATCATGCTAGAAATGGAGAATGGGTCAACATCACAATGAAGAAGGTAAATATTCTACTTTCTATGGATGATGATTCGATTGGCATCCTATATGAACTATATCAATGTAGATCTTAAGTTTGTAGAGGAGCAAAGACTAAATCTTTTTCTAAGTACAACAAGTTAAGTTTTGAATTGAATAAGTGTAGGGATGAGTTACTTGTGTTAAAACAAAACAAGCTTGAGGCTATCACCTTACAAATTCAAAACACTGAATTAGTTAAAAGAAATCAGGCTCTTCAAGATGAACTTAAGAAAGAAAAAGAAATCATTGATAGTTGGACCACCAAGAATCCAAGAGTCTTTGATGCTGTGGGTGCCCCTAGTAGCAAAAAGAGAGTCATAGGTGAACATCATCTTTCTGACTCTCACAACAAAGACCAGAGTCCTAAACCATTTGTGTCTAGTGGCATGATTACCAATATGTTGTCTGTTCCCAAGCCCAGTGATTGAATTGAAAGACTTAATCCTGAGAGTAAGCTTCCTAACTTTGATTCTGGAAGAATTCTAGAGCCTGAAAGTCAAGCTCTAAAGAGCATGCTTGGACTCCCAGATGTGCCCGAGCATGAACACATCTCCGAGTCGAAATGAATCTCAAGCACCACTTCTACCTTTGGAACCTCTTGAGTCTGATCCTAGCTCTGAGTTTACTCCATTACAATACAATCCACACTCTCCTAAAGAAAGGTCTGGACTTGGTAGAACCATCTTGAAAAGACCATCAAAACCAACTCAAAAAGAATCCACCCCCACTAAAACTTCCATATCCTCTGTCCCCACTGAAGCTGATCAGATTCAGCAACTGACTGAACTTGTGAGGAAGCTAATTGACAAAATGGAATCCATTGAAAAGGTTCCTGAATCAATCAAGGAGACAAATCAGCTTCCTCTAGTTCCTCAAAGTCAAAAACCACCACAAAAAACAAGCAGAAGTGTGATATGTGCCACTATACTAGTCATACCACTGACAACTGTTATAGAATCCTTTTTTGCATGATCTGCAAAAAGGATGATCACAGAACTGCTGACCACTTGCAATATGTAAGTTCTCTTAGTCAAACAAACTACACCAAAGTTGGTCATCAGTATGCTTCTTCATCCAAGTCAGCTCAAAAGTTGAGAGCAAAGCCTTTTCCTCCTTGCCCACACTGTGTCTTTAATGATCATCGCCCTGATGATTGTCTTATGAACATATCTTTGTGATATTTTCTGAACAGCTCATAAGACATCTCAGCATGACAGTGTCATCCATGCAAGGAGAAGTTCAAAGCAACCCAAATCCATTAAGTCATCCTCAGTCTCTAAATGCAAAACCTGTGGTAGCTCATTGCACTCCACCACTGACCATGAATCGATTGCTCAATTCAAAGAGACCATGAGACCCAAGCCCACTAGTAAGTGGGTCACAAAGAGAAACTAATTCAGTTTACTGCTTGTGCAGAGGCATGCTAGGGAGCCTATCTGGCATCTAGATAGTGGATGTTCAAGAAGCATGACTGGTGTGAAGGAATATCTGCACAAGTATGTAAAGGAACCAGGGCCCAAGGTAGTATTTGGTGATAACTCATCATGTCCCACTAAAGGTTATGGTTCAATAAACTGCAATGGAATAGTTTTCTCTAGGATTGCTTATGTCAATGGTCTCAAATACAATCTCATCAGTGTCAATCAACTATGTGATGCTAAGTACATTGTGCAATTCAATGACAAACAAGGTACCATTTTCAATGCCAACAAGGAAGTTGTGTTGATTGCTCCTAGGAGAGATGATGTTTATGTCTTAGACATGTCAACTCTCTCTAAAGATGGAACCTGTCTCTTTGCCAAAGCCACTGAAACTATCAACTGGCTGTGGCACAAGAGACTCTCACACTTAAACTTCAAAAACATCAACAACTTGGCAAAACAAAAAAAGGTCCTTGGCTTACCATAACTGGTTTTTGCAAAAGATAAACCATGCTCAGCCTGTGAAAAAGGAAAACATAAAAGAGCATCTTTCAAAACCAAGCAAAATTTCTCTATCAAAAGCTGCCCGACATCTAGGTTTGATTATTCAGAGTTTCTGCATGCCCGACATCTAGGTTTGATTATTCAGAGTTTCATTTTATGGGTTATATAATCCTATTGTTAAATATACTTATTAAATAAACAAAAATGATATAATAGTGACCAACAGTGCTGTAGTTTTAAAATGCAGATGACTTCGTTTTTTAACTCATCAATTCCTTGACTCGATGTCTGGGAGAGACGCTTCCACTATATGGGCTCGGACTAAATCAAGTTTACGATCCAACACCCTCCTTTAAACTTGATTTACCGACTCCAAGCATCATTCGTTGTCTTGAAAAATCTTTCTCGTTGTGCGGCTTGGTGAGGATATCTGCAACTTGGTTTTCGGACCTCGTATGTATCACTTGGACATCTTTCCTTGCAATGCACTCTCGAATGAAGTGATAACGAGTGTTGATATGCTTACTTCGATCATGGTATACTGGACTTTTAGCTAAGTCAATGGCCGACTTGTTATCCACATAGATCTCATTCGCATCTTCTTGTTCCATGTG
The DNA here is from genome assembly GCA_910596185.1 of Chrysanthemum makinoi. Lineage (NCBI taxonomy): Eukaryota > Viridiplantae > Streptophyta > Magnoliopsida > Asterales > Asteraceae > Chrysanthemum > Chrysanthemum makinoi. The sequence continues at coordinate 1,722,948 of OU343224.1, forward strand.
TAGCTCCTTTAGCATACTTCTAAGCCAAATTGCGTGACATATACATGATGTTGCAGCTACGTACTCCGCTTCACAACTAGACAAAGTAACAATAGGTTGCTTCTTTGAAGACCATGTAAAAGCATTGTTACCTAGGAAGAATATGAATCCTGTTGTACTTCTTCCATCGTCTTTGTCTCCAGCCCAGTCACTGTCGCTATATCCAACCAGCTTGAAGTCTTCACTTGTTGAATAAAACATTCCGTAGTCTACGGTACCTTTGATATAACGGAGGATCCTCTTTGAAATCTCCAAATGCTTTGTCGTAGGCTCTTCCATGAAACGACTAATTAAACCAACCGCAAAGAGTATGTCAGGTCTTGTACATGTCAAATAGCGCAAACTTCCAACGAGACTCTTGAATTGAGTTGAGTCTACCGCTTCTCCTCCGTCATGCTTAGAAGGCTTTGCCTTATGTTCTATGGGGGTGCCAATGGGATTGCACTTATCCATGCCAAACTTCTTTAATATCTCCTTGGCATATCCTTCTTGACTTATGAAAATTCCGTCATCCGTCTGCTTCACCTCAATGCCAAGATAATAAGACATAAGTCCTATGTCTGTCATCTCGAACTCTTTCGTCATTGACTTCTTGAGCTCATCAATCATACTATGAGAGTTTCCTGTAAAGATCAAATCATCCACGCATACAAGCGAAGCAGTATACTTCCATTTCCAAATTTCACGTAAAGTGCATATTCACTTAGGCATTTAGTAAAACCATGTTCTTGGAAATACTTGTCAATTCTAGTATTCCAAGCACGTGGTGCCTGCTTTAGACCATATAAGGCCTTCTTCAACCTTAGCACTTTACCTTCTTGCCCTTTGGCAACATATCCCTCTGGTTGCTCCACATAAACTTCGTCTTCAAGAAGTCCACTTAGAAATGCAGACTTTACATCCATTTGGTGGATTTTCCACCTATATTTAGCAGCAATAGCAATAATCATTCTAATAGTTTCTAAGCGAGCAACAGGAGCAAATACCTCTTCGTAGTCGATACCATGCTTCTGCTTGTAACCTTTTGCCACAAGTCTTGCCTTGTACTTTTCCACTTCGCCTTTGGCGGTTTTCTTGGTCTTGTATACCCACTTGACTCCAATAGCCTTTTGGCCTTTTGGAAGGGTCGTCAACTCCCACGTATCATTCTTCACTATTGACTTTATCTCCTCGTCCATGGCTTGTCTCCATTTCTTTCTTTTCATAGCCTCCTCAAAAACTAAAGGTTCACAATCAACGTATGAACAAGTAAGGGGTATTTCGTCGGTTACCCGTAGAGCTCCTGCAAACTTCTTGTCTTTGGTTCTCCTTCACTTGAACTTGAAGGTGATTCTTGGGTTGGAGTTGGACTTTGAGGTTGTTGGACTTCTTCACTTGATTCACCCGTCTCTTCTTCATCAGTCATAGGAAGAAAGTCATACCTTTCATTTTCCTTGATGCTCCAATCCCATGTCTCTTCTTCATCGAAATCCACGTCTCTACTCACTACCACCTTCCTTGTAATTGGATTATAGAGCTTATAACCTTTATTTGCTTGTCGTAGACAACAAACACATGCTTCTCACTTCTATCATCAAGCTTTAATCGCCTTTGGTGGGAGCGTGGACATATGCTATGCTCCCGAATACCCTTAGGTGAGAGACGGTAGGCTTCATCCCATTCCATGCTTCTTGTGGAGTCTTGTTATCTAAACTCTTTGACGGACAGGTTCAATAGATATCTTGCACAATCAACCACCTTGGCCCAAAACTCTTTTGGCATCTTCTTACTTTTCAACATGCTTCAGACCATATTGAGAATGGTTCTATTCTTTCTCTCAACCACTCCATTTTGTTGTGTGGAGTAAGGAGCCGTTAGAAATCTTCGTATCCCATTATCCTCACAAAATTTGTTAAAGTCTTTTGATAAAAATTCTCCACCTCTATCGGATCTCATTGATTTAATTTTTAAACCTTTCTCTTTTTCAACCATAGTTTTAAATGTTTTAAAAGTTTCAAAAGCTTGGGATTTTTCTTTTAGAAAATATACCCAAGTTTTTCTTGAAAAGTCATCAATAAAGAGCATAAAGTAAAGATTCTTACTATAAGAGGGTGGAGTAATGGGACCACACAAATCCGTGTGAATTAGATGTAAAGGCTCCTTAGCTCTTGATGTCGCTTCTTTCGGGAACGAACTCCTAGCATGCTTCCCAAGAAGGCATCCTTCACACAGTTGATTGGGATGATCAATTTGATCTAACCCTTTCACCATTCCCTTTGAGGATAATAACTTTAAGTCACCAAAGTTTAAGTGCCTGTATCTCATGTGCCAAAGCCACGAATGATCCTTCAAACAACTCTTTAAGCACTTAGCTTCATCATGTTGAATGTTTAGAAGGAACATTCGGTTTTTGGTCATAGGCACTTTTGCTATGAGCTTTCCTTCGGGATTCCTTATTGTAGCACTACGATCCTTGAAATGAATATCGTAATTTTTCTCTAAAAGTTGTCCCACGCTTAAAATATTACTTTTAAGATTGGGCACATTGTATACGTCCGAAATATATTGGTGACTTCCATCTTTAGCTCGGATAAGTATCTTACCTTTTCCTTTCACCGGTGCCTTTGATTCGTCTCCAAATGTGACGTTACCTTTACTTTTCTCCATCTCCACGAACAAGTCTTCTTCACCCGTCATATGGTTACTTGCAGCGGAATCTATATGCCATGGCTCTATCCTCTCTTCTTGTTCGTCATGTCTTGCCATTAGCAAGGTAAGCTCATCTCCGTCTTCTACCTCCACAAGATTAGCTTTTTCTTCCACTTGTATTGAGCTAGTACACTCATTGGCATAATGACCATATTTACGACAGTTGTAACATTGTGTTTGGGGCTTACCTCCTCTTTGAGATTGAAAGCCTCTCCCACGACCTCTTCGATATGAAAACCATTGGTTTTCATCTTCTTTGTTGACACCTTCTCTTCCTCTTCCTCGTCCTCGGCCTTGGAAACCACCACGACCTCGAAAAGTACCGCATCCTCGTCCTTGCTCCTTTCCATGTAGAAAGTTCTTTTCTCTTTCTTTGAAAGAGACCTTTGAGTATAAAGCTTGCTCCAAGGGTTCTTTCCCCCTTCTTTTCTTCAACTTCTCTTCATGGGCTTGTAAAGATCCCATGAGTTGATCAATGGTCATTGAGTCTATGTCTTTTGACTCCTCTATGGCCACGACAATGTAATCAAAGGTTGGGGGCAAAGAGCGAAGAATCTTTTCTATCACCCTTGTGTCACTCAAGCTTTCACCATTTCTCTTCATTTCATTTGAAATGGTCAAGACACGAGTGAAATAATCCGAAATGGTTTCGGATTCCTCCATTTGGAGTTTTTCAAACTCTCCTCTAAGAGTTTGAAGGCGTACTTTTTCACCTTGTCGATTCCTTTGAAAGCGTTTCGAAGGATCTCCCACGCTTCCTTGGAAGTAGTTGCGTTTGCACCTTTCTCAAACATCGCATCATCAAGACATTGATAGATGAGTGTAAGAGCACTTTGATCCTTCTTTCTTGCCTTTTGCAACTCCACCCTTTGGGCGGCATTCATGGAACTTTCATCATCTACTTTCTCAACACCTTTCTCTACCATCTCCCATACATCATGTGAACCTAGTAGCGCCTTCATTCGATGCACCAACTACCATAGACGAGGAAATTGGAATAAGTTCATCATGCTTGACATCGTGATCTTCTAGCTCTTGATACCAATTTGTTAGAAACTCGAAGGCCTTTTAGGCTTATATTTGATGAAGAGGTTGTAAGTGAAATTTAGGAAGAGAGGAATACTTGTGAAAGGTATGGAATATTATTGATTGCTTAAGCTTTGCTTGATTTGCTTCATCCTTACATATGCATCACCACAACACCTATTTATACTACTCCATGGAATGTTCTAGAGATGAGATATTTCCATGGATATTCTACTACGATCTAGATACTTCCTACATCATCTTGATCATTCCTAATACATCATCATCCTTATCCTAATTCTAGATATTTCTATTACATTTAGCTACAATATTCTAGACATATCTATGGATATTTTCTAGGATTATTCTTTGTCGTTCTAGAAGCTTCCATACCATTCTACGACTTTCTAGAAGCTTCCACTATATGGGCTCGGACTAAATCAAGTTTACGATCCAACAAGCTACACCTGAGTGATCATTTCTAACTTGTAAGTACTTTATTTAACGTATGCAGACGACCATGAGAGTGTGGGATGTTCTTTTTTACTAAGGAGCGAAAAGCTTGTTTAACGTAGCCTTGGCTATTTTCAAGGTGGATATTAATTGGTTGTTTTGATACATTTTGGAGAGATTTATATGTGTCTTAAAATTGTAACATGGTTATGAATTATGATGATGTTACAGCTGAAGGAAGAAGAGTTGTTGATGACACATCATGTTAGGGATGCAATCAAGATTATACAGAATACCACTCATCATCTATTTGACCCTGATGACTTATTAACCGTAAGTCTCCGTCATATACATATAGTTAGTAGTGGTCTCGTCGGATGTTTGAGTCCTAGATTCCTGACCCGTATAGAGTATTTGAACCATGACCAATGTAACCCTGAAACACAACCCATATGTGTACATCTGCACGCTAACTCAGATACACATAGAAGTAGTGCGTGCATCTTTTAATCTATTCAGGTATTAATATTTTAAATAAAAGACTTAAATATGTTGGCAAGTAAACCGTTTAACGTAACTCTAACTCTTTATCCCAAACATGGGTTATTCCTATTACATTCGCTAATGATGGATGTAAGTAAACTATTTTAATTGTACCTATGATCATGAGGTTTGGTACCTGGTGGCCAAATGTTTGGCTGGTTGGTAAAATCTGGTTAACTGTAGATAGCAGTTTCTACTGGTCCAAAGGATGGATACGTAGGGTGCCCATAGTTGGTTTCATATAATAGGCGAAGAGCTTATTAGTGCACCCAATTTCATAAATCGGTTTAACTTAAAATGGGTATATCACAACCAATATATAATAAGTACATGTGCTTGCTCATGATCTAAGAGGAACTTCGGTGCACATGATTTAGATGATGTAATGAGTAAGTATGAACATCGTTTCAGTAACCACATTTCTAAGAAACTTCAAATAACAATCAATATCTAATAAAGTTAGTAAAGCAGCTAACTGAGTGTGTAAACAATTACCTGTTATCTTCTTCCACATGGAAAGTAGGCCCAACATACTTGACAGGATCCCCTGGTTGGATTATATATATCAATCAGTAAACGTAAAAGATAAAACCCGTAAATGAATTAATAAAACATCTGATGCCGCATGGACTAAAAAAGGGTACCTTTCTTTAATGGCGCATGTGCTTCCTCAGAAGACTCCACTTCCTCCTGGTTTGAAGTTTCGGAGACAATCTCCCCAACAACACCAATTTTCTGTCATAAGTGGGAGTGAAAAACTATTGATATAAAATAAAAAAGAATAATACGTCTAGCAAGTTTTCGGTCCCTGCAATCCCATGTACATTATGGAGCATCTGTGATAAAAAAATTTAAAAACAATAATTCACACCACTGTGGACCGGTGAGATGTTATTTAAAGATTTCTTAAGTAGACTAATATTTGTAAATTACGGGGGTGTTAATATTTTTGTTTTAAAAGTACTTATCTAAGTAGTCAACTTGTATGTATGAGTAAATAGATTATGCTTTAGATTACATGAAGAATAATCAGTTTACGATAACACTTTCATACCAGATACAACAAAAGTGGGTATCTGAACCTAAAAGAAATTTGCTTTTTTACCTCTTATTAAAATAAAGATTTGTATGATTACTACAGCTTCCTGTGTCCCTTTTTATTACAACTGAATATCTGATTCTAATTATTTAGTATCACATGCTCACTTTCAAAATCTAGAAGTAACATCTTCACCTGATTCTTCATGTTCATCATTTGATTCATTATCTTCACCAAAATCCTGTACCATTTAACCACCAAAGCAACCATCATTTTGATATGCTTAAGGATCGAATATGATTGGCTAATTCCTGTTAAAACACTTACATAAGGTGCTAGAACACTACTGTCAAAAACCAATAAGGGAACTTGTAAATCATACGCCATTACTCTAACAAATCTCTCGATCTCTATAGAGCTAATAAGAAACTGAACCAAAATAACTTACTTGACCAAGGCTTTTCAACCTCTCTCACAATGTAGGTCATTCCAGCTTTTTATCCCAAGAAGGCCGTTTGTCATTTTCTCCAACTGTGATCGAATATCCTTCTTTCCTGAATTAGTTTCATAATTTGAAGAGTATTTGTTGAAAGACTTCTTCTTTGACTTGCACCAGTTTTTGTAGAAATGTCTCTTGACATCTTCACTGAGATGCCTGAAACATTGTGAAGTTATGTAGCATGTACCCCATTAATAACACAATTAACCTGAATAATAGAAGAAATACTTTTAAACTTACAACGTCAACATTTTTTAGCATATGCTGCTTCCTTCCTCGCGCAGCCAACATCTCTACGTTCATCAGATATGCGGTCACATTGTCATTTGCCATCTTGTCACTTTTGAACTCCTTTTTATCCTGTGCACATGCTTATTTAGTACTTTATGGAATTTTGTAAGTCGTCATCACTTGATTCAACATCTGGGTCTATTGGGTCTTCATATGTGTTCTCCTTAATTAGGAGAGTAAAATGTTATATCAGGAGAAGATTCTAGGATTCTCAGCTGAGTATGGTTAATAATGTACCTGTAACCTCGAGATCTGATTCACCACAGTTGAGTGCGATTGAGTGAATCATAAGAGCAGTCATCTTTGTAAAAGTAAAAAATAATTATATTAATGAGAAATAAGAGTAAAATGACAACAAAAGAAAAAGGGAAAAAGCAATAAACGGCTAACAGAGGTAATGTAAACTTCTTGTTACCCGATGATTCTACTTGCTAATTTCAAAAAAAGGTACCACCGGCGTGATAAAAAATCATGTCGGTAATTTTATATATACCACGCTGACCGTGCAGCTGCGTAATTTACTCTTAGTTATATCCTTTAATCGTTAACTAACCTGCAAGTTTTGCGCTTTTTTGAGTTTGCTGATAACATCTTCTATTGTCGGGTAGTTTGGGATAAACGACAGAAGCCACTTTGGTCCTCCTGTCCTCCATTAGGATTATTAGATCTGCACCATTAACATTAGTTAAAAATCAGCCATTAAGAGCCCATCGTATTAGGTAAAATGACAATTAATAAATGAAGTGATTTTCCAGGTGCACGTTGTGCTAATTCTGTAGAACATCGACGATCAACATCGACTAATGCTTTCTGAATATTATGAGAATGAGGAGATTGAGTCGGGATCAATTGAGGATAGAACACCTGTCATAACAAACAATGTGCAGCTGAATCTGATTTTCAGTAACTACAAATGTACCCATTTATTACTTCATTTGTTTAGCTTGGTAGTTGACTATTCCCACAAGCATTAAGTACTAACAATCCTCGATCTTAAAGGATGCATTCTGGCGATCAGCATATGTCCGTGGGAAATGACTCAGCAACTTTTTTATCTGCATAATATTAAAAATAAATCAATACATGACTACGAATGAGTACTATAAATTAAAGGTGAAAGACAGCAGCATCAACATTCACTTAGCTCTAAAATGGTTAATCAAAAGAAACCACATCAAAAGAATTGAAAACCCTGAAAATATAAGCATACCACGAAGTAGCAGACATTATCTACACATCAGCAAGAAATCTTCTTGTGTACCCACAATATTATTCAACCGACTGACATCACCACTGACATTGATTACACATACCTAGTGGTGTGCACTCATGTTATATTTCTACACAACCATTTTTTCTTCTTATTTGGCCAGTGCAACATAGGGAGTAAGTATAATATAAAGAGACAAAATTTAGCTATTTTTTTTATAAATATATATGCTTGCAGCTTAACACGACCATGCCATTTTTATCTTGCAACATAACAATGTTTGTTTCAACCCAAACACATTTCATGTTCAGCTTCAATCTTACATACCTGATCAGCAGATGCACCAGTTGAGCCAGCAGTGAACATTGGTTCAGTTTGCACAGTGACCACAGAATCTGATCCGACTTTTATCGCCTGACTGAAGTTCTTCGCTCTTTGAAATAATTCAACAATATTAGCATCCTTCACCTATTAAAAAAGAGTACAGTTGTAGCAAAGGTTTTGTTTGCAATGAACAATTACATAAATTGGTTTATAAACTATATCAAATGTAAAATATACAAATCAAATTACATGAACTTGATTTTATACGTATTTTTGCGATTGGTTTTGTGATTAGGGGTTGAATGCTATAACGTCGAGACAAATAGACTTATAATTGAGATAATTTGGATGCTGTGTCTGCAGGGATTAAATTATGTGGCAGCATTGTTGTTACTTGTGATGAAAACCGAAGAAGAAGCTTTCTGGATGTTAGAATTTCTTTTGGAAGATGTATTGGTTCGCGATTGTTACACTGATAATTTATCAGGTTGCCATGTCGAACAAAGGGTGTTTCAAGATCTGTTGACCAAAAAATTCCGAAATTGTTTTCTTCAAAGTTTTTGATTATTACTGTAATTTGTTTGGTAATAATAATAACACATTCAATTTTTTCGAAAGTTTGACAAAAATGTTAGTAAAAAAAGATCTAAAAGTGACCCATTCAGACAACACATATGATACTTTTACTAAACGGCACATATAACACTATGTTTCCGGTAAAGAAAGACCTGTTTTGGAATAAATGGTGATTTTGAACCGGTTTGACGACTTTGATCCATATGACCAGATATGGGATTCAGATCTTGCAAAACGGCAGAATTTTCTAGTTGGAGCGGCATCAGGAACAGTGAGGATTAATACCACAAAGAACATAAACACAAACAAAAGAGAATACCACCTATGAAAGTGATGCAAACTGCAGTTGTAGGCACTCAAGGGACTCTTAGCTACAGATTAAATTTAGAAGATTTCCCTGCTAATGCTCGAGCTTATGCATACTTTGCAGAAATTAAGGATTTAGCAGAAAATGAAATTTGAAAGTTCACAATGAAGGAGCCGTACATACCTGACTATAGTAACGCTGTGGTGAATATTCAAGAAAACGCTAACAGAAGCTACACGTTATATGAGCCTAGTTACATGAACGTGACATTATCTTTTGTTTTTTCATTTTCTTTCCAAAAGACACCAGATTCTACTGAAGGACCACTTCTGAATGCTATTGAAATCAGTAAATATGTACCAATTTCATCAAAGACCGATAAAAAAGATGGTTAGTGCACTGAACTTTTCAGTTACAAAGTGAAATTAATCGGAAAATGCATATAATTGAATCTATTTAATTATTCAATTTCCTCCATTGTAGTGAATGTTCTTGGAGAATTTCGGTCAATTGAAGAAGGTGATCCATGTGTTCCTTCTCCATGGGAATGGATGACTTGTAGCACAAACACTCCTCCCAGAATCACCAAAATGTGAGTTTCGATATCAGATTCTATATTATACTTCACATCTTAAGATTTATACTAATATATGCTTCAACAGCGCATTGTCAGATTCTAATTTGGAAGGTGAAGAATCACATACCTTCTACATCACAAAATTAAGTTAATTCTTTGTCCAGAAGTGGTAGCTGAAGCACCATGTCGATGACGACCACGATGAACGATTGCATGTCCAACGGTATGTGAAAAATCAAAAACTTCCTGTGAATGTATATAAGAATTTCTTTTAACCATTATTCAGTTATATCTCCATTTATATTACAAACTTAAAAACAAATCAAGGATAAAGCTAGTTACTCGACGATTGAGAACGTAGTACGATAAAAAGATATCAACATACCTCAGGATATATTTGACCATTCACATGATCCTCATATCGCATTCCTTGTTCCATAAGTGGCCTACTTGCTTTTTGAAACTATTAGTTGCCAAAACTCTATAACTAAACCACACAAAAATTATTAAAAACCCTAAATGTGTGAAAAAAAAATACTAATTTTGAATGTTTGATAAATTTAAAATTAGGCTAGTACTTACCTTATAGTTTTGAAACTGAGACATGAGTGTACCTGTAACAGATAATACAAAAATCTATAAGTACCTGTAACATATTAGTTATTTGGTTCATGTGCCATGCATAGCAGTTCTACAAAACCAAACCTTTTCATAAAATAAAATAAATATGTAAATCATTAAAAAAATATCTAACAGATACATGGAGTATTAAAATATGTGAATCATTAGCCTTCATCAGAGTGCCTTATTTTTAATGATATTAAGGTTTATGATATACTACCTGTAACACAAACATGATTGAAATCAAACAACATGTGTTACTGTTGTCATCGATTGTATCTTTAAAACCTAAAACTTACCTGCAAAAAAAAGGCTAGAATTCTGTGTTTAAAATCAATCGTGATTTTTAAATAATCAATATAAATGTGAAACTATATTAAGGAAAAGATATGTATAAAATTGAAAATAATTAGTTAGGAATTTATAGAATATAATATACAACATAATTATCAAAATAACTTGTTGCCTAAGTGGTAAACACACAAGTTATTTATCAAAACAATTAATTGCTTAGGTGGACAACAAATGCTTATGTGGCATGAAAAACAATTACTGGGCATTGAGGTGACATTAATGCCAAATGACTCCTGTTAAATATATATATATATATACATAATGTGAGATCAAACTTAAAGTTCTAAAAATAAGATCTCCTCCTAAAAGAGAGAAGCGGGCTAACCCAAGAGAGAGACCAGCCCTAATTGCTCTTAAGGTTAGTTAATGGCTTAAGTCTAAAAAATTACTAAAGCATTTATAAATAACAATTTTAGCAATAATATACAAAAAATTAATATTTTAATACAAATTAACATTTTTGAAACTAATAACCAAATGATACATGAGTTTGGATTAGCGATACATCTGATACACATTACACTAATAAATACTCCAAAACCTGATACACATACAAAAACCTGATACACATTACACTTCTAATCAAAGTGTATCACTTAGGTTTCGTAAATTTTAAAAAGAAATCTATCGAAACTTTAACAATTTTCGTTGTAGATAATAAAAAAATTATTTTTGTTGTAAGGAGAGTGTCACTTGTCAAATTTTAGTATGATCTCATTTTAACAACTTTAAGTTTGATCTTATTTGATCTAGATTCTATATATATATATATATATATATATATATATATATATATATATATATATATATATATATATATATATATATATATATATATATATATATATATATATATATATATATACTAGTGTCAAAACCCGTCCGATGGACGGATATGACTTGTGGTTTTTATTTTTATGATTTTGTGGATCAAATATATTCTAAAAAGTAATTAAAAGTTAAATGAAAGGGTTAAGATATATAATTGATGTTACCATAATCCATTAAAACACTAAAAGCAAGTAAGTATTTTGATTTGTGGTTTTTATTTTTAGGATTTAGTAGAACAAATATATAGTTATAAGTTATTAAAAGTTAAACTAAACGGTTAATAAGTATAATTGATGTTACCATAATCCATAAAACGGCTAAAAGCAGGTAACTACTTTCTAACATTTTGTTCTAAACAATATTAATCATGAACATCTTTTACATTTGATAATATTATTAACATTTATTATTATAATTATTATTTTTGTTTATTGTGTTTGTTTAGTTATTGTATATAGGTGCTTGGAGCTGTTGTTTGATGTTTGTTGTGATGAGAATATGTATGTATTGTCGGGTTACAAGTGGAGTTTTTTTGTTGATACTCTTTGTTTGTTAAGTGGTGCTGTTTGTGTGTTTACCAGGAATAAGGGTAAAAGATTGTGGTTATATGGTTTTGATAATGATGATATAATCCTTACAGAAGTGGTATTCAAAACGTCGGTTTTTTTAAGGATGCTCCAACATCATTTACTTAGTTAGAGCAGTGTTAGTGTTTTGGTTCAGAGTTATTAAATTTTATTGTTTGAATTTGAAATCATTAATTTCTTAGTTTACATTATAATTATATTCTGCAGTGTTACGTGTTTATTTATTTTTTTGATGACGTAGTTAGTATTTATATAAGGTTTTATTTTCAATAAGTTTTTAAACGAAATTTTATAAACCAAGATACACGATTAAGATTGGTCAAATATGGTTTTTTAGAATTCTCGTAATTTTACGATGTATGTTTTAATTAAATTTTTAAATCCTAGATGTGATGAGTTATTGACCCTTAATGGGGTTTTTGGTTAAACACGCTATATTTAGTGGGGAAATATGTATTTCAAAGAAATTAAATCTTTGTTATTATGCAATAATAAAATCATTTTTAAAAATAAACATAAATTATAATAAATAAACAACATTTATCCCTTAATAATTTTTTATATGCCACATATAAACTTAAAACAAACACCCCCTAAGTTTCATAAAATTGAAAATATTATTTGAGGTTATCACTCATGTGCTTTTTACATTTTTATATAAACCCGGTGAATATTACCATTGCTTGTGAAATCTGTATATGAATATAATATTGTTAACTAAAAACCACACAAATTGACTAATTATTTTGTTAAGAAGCAGACAACATAGTGAAAACACATATGGATATAAGCGTGCTTACCTGCATATTGGCCCTGTTGGTATAAGTTCATACTTCAGCTTTTCAAATTCTCCAAAAGCTGCAATATTGATGTAAAACATCACTTGGATTCGTATCAAATATAAAATAATGCATTACATAGAACTTATATATCATCATACATATATACATGTACTACTAATACTGGTCTTAGAGTAATGACTGTCAAGCATACATGTAACAATCTAAAAACAATGGAAGTGGGTTGACAACTTCTGGTCAATCTGATGTTGAATTAGATTTGATAAGTGGGGGTCGTATAGTTATAACTAATGTATTAATAAAGAGACATACTTATAATTATTCTTTTGTATATATAGATTACATTGTTTGGGAACACAAGTCACCAAAATAGAATAAATTGATGATAACTTTGTTGGATTCATAAATGAACCATTCACCCGCATCATAAGTACATTATAATGCCAAACAATCCATGTCATATATATATATATAAATATATATATATATATATATATATATATATATATATATATATATATATATATATATATATATATATAGGGTATAAAAGTATAGGAAGGATTCTCAACCATTAGATGTGTAATTAATGTGATGATTTGTGGTTGAGATGGATAGGGTAGTTTATGAACATTCTGAATAGTTTAGGTTGAAAATTTCTATTTTGAGTGTCATAATAAGGGTTGTTATGTCTTTTCATCGTACAAAACATAATGAGAAAATTAATTCTCACTTTCGTTATTCCTAGCCTATTCTGAAACATCAATCATTTATTGAATCAAAGAATAAAACCCCCAAATTATCTGGTATAATCTGCAGTACAATCATCATCTTGTGTGTCACTACCATATTATCCCCAAATAATTACAGAAATCGCAAACAATTGGTTACAATGAATGTCAATTCATCCTTTATTGGTATCTATTTATCTTGTGTGCCATTACCTATTGTTATCAATTTACCTCCAAGTGAAGATGAACAAGGTGTGCCAACCGATGTGGGTCAAACGATCAGATACAAAGGTACGTGAAATTATGTTTTAGGGCTTATTCGATCTTAATTTTTAAAGTTCAAATTGGTTTCGGTCAGCTTAATATGTAAAAAGCGTGCACCTTATGTCTCAATAATTTTTTGTAGGTGTTTGATTACTAGAGCAAGATGGTGTGTCTGTGGGTTATTTTATAACCGGGCACTTGAAGTGTGTAATACATATTGAGTTTCATGTGTCGGGCATTGGGTATGTAGGTGTTTGTCAAAAGGGGCGGTGTGTCAACGGAAGATAGTGTTAATTTTCATTGTGTGTCATTCCCATTTTTGTGCGTTAGTTACAGGTGTGTTGTGTGTGTCAGGCTTGTGTGCCAACCTCATTTTACAATTGTAGTATGTTGGAGTATTAATTTTCATCGAGTGTCAGGCTCGTTGTGGCGTGTGCAAACTATGTTACATGCTTGTGTGTCTGTCACAAGTTGGTATGTTAGTATGTCAGTCCATGAGTTGTGTTTTAGTGTAACCTAGTATATCGTGTGTAACTTACTTGTGTGTCAATCCCATGTTTTGGTGTGACTCACGTCATGATGTGACAAAATATATAGATTTAGTTGTGTCATGTGTCAAGTAGTATGCTTGACAAGCTCACCTTTTGATACGGGCCAAAACACGTTGGATTGACCAGCTGATGAAAAAACCAATTAGTTTGCTGGTTGAGTAAATAAGCACTACAGAATGAGCAATCCCAGAAATTTACTTGTGTGTCAGTCCTTTTGTGTAGTCTACTTGTGTGTGCCGGTCCTGTTGTGTAGTATTTGTAGAAATGGATGTGCTGGTGTGTCAGCTCTATTGTGTCTTGTGTTGCTTATGTGTCAACAAATTGTATGTCGTGTGTAAAATAGTATGCTTCTGTGTCATCTCGTTGTTTCGTGTGTAAATTATAAATGTTGGATATGGTTTGCACATTTCAAGTTTACAATCACCTGCACATGACATACTAATGATATTCATGGTATCCTCCACTTGTTTTGAGTGAGCATTTACAAGATCTTCCTCGTCTTGAGCATTTGACAATTGATTCTTCTGTTCGGGGAACATATTTAAGTAGAAAATGCCAACCACTAGTAATCAATCGATTAGCAGAAAATTATATATTTACATTGCATCTTTATCATTACACTTGTACACATTAGAGGTTTTAATATTAACCCAATCTATAAATTGGTAAAAGTATGTTTTCAATGCATAAAATTAGGTAGAAATGAAACGGGTCAAAAGTTTCCATAACAACAGATACACCGATGTGTCCAGAAGTCCAATATCTACTACCATTGGGGATTTCATCCAAAAGTCCAACCGAATATATAGTCAATGTCATATCTGCAATAATTTAATTAACAATCATCAAATGAAATTTCAATACAAACACATATGCATAAAAGTTTGAAAACATGACACATTCAACTTTCTTTAAAGATTAGATGCTTGTTCCTAACCATATGTTTAGAATAAGCCAATAACAATCAGTTATAAACATACAAAAACTATATATTTGTCGAGTTTAATAAAATGACCAATCAAAAGTTTGAAGACACTACTATAATTGATTGAATAAGCAAATAAAAATCACGTATGTAAAGAAACCGAAAAAGCATTTACTTCCATCTATTTTGTGAGTATCTCAGTGGATGGTTGTTGTTGGTTGCTTAAATCTTGTGTCATTATCATAACATCATCATCATCCATAAGCCCTTCAAAATAGGCGAGGCTTTGATCATTAGTTATGCCTTCACCATCATTGACAATTTGAGAGAAAACTTGTGAGGTTCTTTCCAAGAACAACGATAATTGATTAGCAAAGAACTAGTGAAAGTGATTTGAACTATGTTGGACACATTTACGTAACAGTTCCTTAATCACAGAGATACATTGATACTTTAATATCATGTAAATACTTATTAACAATGTAAAATACCTTTGATACCCTTGCTAGTTTATTGTCACATTTTACACTTTCTACCCTTTTTATCCTTTTTATCCTAAATCACTTTTCATTTGATCCAAACTCTATATATATATATATATATATATATATATATATATATATATATATATATATATATATATATATATATATATATATATATATATATATATATATATATATATATATATATATATAATATGTTAATATATAACATGTTATGTGCATGAATGGTTTTTTATTGTTGGCATATAAAAAATGGTTGGAAAGTGTACATGTTGAAAGAAAGGGTCGCAAGCTTATGAATATTGTTGACATATTTGACTATAGCGAAAAAGACGGGTAAAAATGGCTGAAAAAGTGACAAAGAAATAAATTAAGGAACGGTTAATGAAGTATGAACGTCGTAAAATATTTATACAATGAATAAGGAACAAAAAGAAATGAATGGTAATCTGATAAGAGGAAATAAAAATTAATAAATTATCCGCCATTACAAAGTATGTGCTTTTAGTTCAAATGCGAAATAAAGTAAACACTTAAATATTGAGAACTGAATCAAACCTAAATTACAACACCTTTTCCTTGTGTATTTTTTTCCCTACACACTCCTACGGTGGTGCAAGTCTTGCAAGTGTAGAAGGTGCTTGGGTATGTTTGTAACACGTCATCAATGCGATCATTAAATTGCTGGAAAAAAAAGTATTTATAACAATCATGAGAACATCATGGATTAAAGAGTGGTTAATTGTTAACAATATTATGCATTTGAAGATATGAGCTCATTTTCTACATCACGTGTAGGGAAAAAAAAGAAAGGGACATTATCTTCATGAACAATCATCTTCTTAAGAAATGTCTTGATTTCGAGAACATACTCATATTGTTCGGGTGGCTCACCATAACATAAGAAAAGAAAGCTTGAAAATTACCCGGAAAAAATCCAGAAGCTTGCGTGATGCCCACGTCCTCAATCTCAGCCATTCGGGATATCCTATATAACCATTCTTGATGTACATTGCCATTAGGAGCTTCTTTAGGTAACTCAATTGTTTGTCACCAAGCATGATATTATAATTAAACAATACCAAACCATGATTTTTAAAGCAAAGAGCACTCAACGCGTTTTGAGGTTGTAATCGCTTCAGCTATAGTGCTCGTGTCTGCTGTTGTCTCAACAGGTACAATCAGATCAACAACAAAGGTTAAGGTTATGCAAACTTTGATTGCCTTCCAGTCCTTTCCTAGAGAAAAGCATAATACATAGCAGTTTAAGATTATAACAACAATAAAAAGTTTAGGTGAAAAAATGGACATGTCAAAACGTTCCTGGTGGACTTTTAACGAATTTGTCCCAAAAAAAGGTACACAATCAGTGTCAAATAGGATAACCAAATTTATATAGTTCCAATATTAACATAATTTAATAAAAAAAATTTAGAAAATAAAAAACAAAATTGGGAGGCTTTATGCATTTATATATAGACTTTGGGAAACTCCCGACACATTTGACCTGCTCAACACGTTTGGTCCGTCTCTACCCATTCATAAGTAAATAGTTTGAAATTGCTACTTGTAGAGTAGGTTGTACAATTTCTTATACCTAACAATTTCTTCCACAAATGTAACATTGCTCTTCTCTAAACTGAGCAAGGATTCTTGGGCACAACGCCACTGTTGTGACCCCATTTTCACAAAAATCCAACAATATTGACCAAGAAACAACTCCTCAAAAGATTATAGTATTAACTTTTGAAGGAAAACACAGTGCACATACCAGTTCTAAAGAACCTCATCCAGGTCTTTCTTTCCACATTCAACTGCAGCAGTGTCTTCAACATAATGGATTTCAGCTTTTTTACTAACTTGTCCACTCATCCCTTATGCAAGATCTTAAATCTTTCATTGTTTACTTCTCTATTTTACATTTCGTGGCCGAAAATCGAGTGTCACCGCCCGTGCAACACCCGCCTCTCCCAAGTTAGTCCATTCATGCTTATAAATACAGGGCTTTAGCGATTGTTTATGGACGTGTGCATCGATAAATAATTGTGTTTGTATAAGGCTTACATTGGATTTCATTTTGCGGTCACATATCTGATGCTTTTATGACTACTGTAATATGTCCAGATTTCAGTTGTATGTTTGAATAAAATGCGCATGTAACCAACTATATGATATAATACATTGAACCTTGATTTTCGTAGAACTATCCGCTTCTGGCAGCTAAAACTTGTTCCTGGAACCCTCTCACAGTTTTCTCCTTGTTCACTTAGTGAAAACCACTGCCAAATTTTTTTAACAAAAGATAACTTACAATGAGAAAATTGTTGCCACTCAAAGATGTCACAAGTAAAAGCCAGATTTATAATATACATGGCCATTGTTAGAAGGATTCCTGAAAACAGAATATAGTAGAGTTCCTTTATACTTGAGTAACCAACCTGAGATTTTGCCATATTGATTATTTCCTTATAAATGGGTTGAAAGATACTCAAGGTCTTTTTATAATGCAAACAGCTTCCTACATCACTTTAGTCAAACATCAAGATTATTGCTGTAGTAATTCTTTTTTTATTTTGTAGTTATAGTAAACACACTCAAGGTTGGTTTATAATGCAAACAACATTGGTGTTTTTGGTAGACCTAACCCGGCTAGGCCCTTTGGACCTATAGTAAAACATACATGTTACCCAACCTACAAATCTTGCCGTCACTATCAGCCATAGTTCAATAATACGACTATACCTTCATCTGTCTGATTGTAGAAGGTGGCATGTGAATATTCAGCATCAATATCTTCAGTAGCATTTCTCCCTATCGACTGAAATTCAGCAGAGTAGCTCAGATAACCTTCAACAGAACCATTTGTGTATTTTACATTTGCGTTATTATATTTTTCCGGCTTTACACCCGAGTATCCAACGAACTATTTTCTTGATTGACACCGGGCTGCGAATTTGGACCTTGTAATCAGTCTGTATCTGCATAATGGCACACACAAAAATAAAACTCAATGCTTATTCCCATTACCCAGCTGTTTCTTTTTCGGATTCAATTACAGACAGATACGCACACATTTTTTAGACAAAATGAAAAGAAAAACCAGTTGAAAGCCTATAAGGGTTAAGAAATATTGAACCATGTGCCTAAAAGTGGGTCGATTCGGGGTTGTATTTTATCTTTCACGGGTTAGCTTTCTAAAACTTAGCTAAAATGGAAACGGGTAAATGGGATGACATAGTCAAGCGTCAACCAAAGTGTTCTCAAATTCTTAAAACTTACTAAATCGCTTTAAAATAAAGATTATGTTAGGAGTCTTGTGGCATGTGAGGGGCATAAATGGGATTTATATCACATTTGTGAGTTGCACATGTATTGTTCTCCACAATACTCCTAACTAACTTTCCCTCCAAAACTACCTTTAAATAGTCGTTAGCTTTCGTTCTTTCATTTCAGTTTTAGAATTGTAGTTCCTTTCTCTCTCTCAATACTCACTTGTAACCAACCATTGTAACAAACCATCATTGATAATCCAATTAAGCTTTCGACTATAACAATTCTTCAATCTTGTTTGTCCAAGTTAATTGTGAATCCATTAACGGATCTTAAGTGATCCCTAGTGGTGTGTATCAGTGGTATACTTTTCCTGGTAAAGTCTTATTGAAACAGATTCAAGATCCATAGTTCAAGATTCTGTTGAGTTTTCCCGCCAAATTCTGTTATTCAAGATTCATTCATAATTCAAGAAAGATCACAAAACAATGGCGCCATCAACAAGAACTGGTACGAGTAGTGGGGAAAACAATGATGATAACACAAGAAGATATGTGGACGAAGCATTGAATGGGTTCAGACAAACAATGGAGCAGATGATGAGTCAACTCCAGATGATGAGTCGGAATCAGTTGGTGAATAGGGGACCAAGTCAAAACCATCAGATAGGATGACTAAAGTGGAGTTTCCTAAGTTTTCAGGGGATGATGTAAGAGGGTGGATCTTTAGATGTGAGCAGTTCTTTGCAATTGATAGCATTCCGATGATCGAAGGTGAGGTTAATTTCTGTTCACTTGTTTGATAAAGCACTTCTTTGGCATAGACAGTTTATTAGATTGCATGGGGAATTGGTTTCTTGGATGGTTTATAGAGATGCTATCATTCAAAGATTTGGAACTGTGTTTGATGATCCAATGTCTGAACTAAAGAATGTTAAATATGAAACTAATGCAAAAGAATATCAAGATGTGTTTGATACTTTGCTAAGTAGAGTAGACATCAGTGAAGGACATGCAATCAGTTTCTATCTTGGGGGTTTACCAATTGAGTTGGAAATGGGGGTTAGAATGTTTAAACCAACAACCTTGGCTGATGCTTATTCTTTAACCAATCTTCAAGAGGCTACTTTAAATGCTATTAAGAAAAAGAATAGACTGCAGATGAGTAGTAATATGGGGAATGGAAATAGAATGAATGTTGCAGCAGGAACTAGTAATAGCAAACCTTTGTTAGCTTTACCTACAACAACCAATGGGTGGAGGAGTAGAACAAACAATTCACAAGGTGGACAAAATAGGAAACAGTTGACTCAGAAGGAATATGAGGAAAAAAGAGCTAAAAACCTCTGTTTCTATTATGATCAGAAATTTGCTCCAGGACATAAGTGTGCAGGACAATTGTATACTATTGTGATTACTGGAGAAGAAGAAGAAGAGGAGGAAGAATTTGTGGATGCAGATGATTATTTGGTAGAAAATGTGTTAGATGAGGTGGTGCCACAAATCTCTCTAAATGCTCTATCTGGTGTAAGTTCTTATCAAACTATGAGGGTGATTGGTTTAGTAGCCAATGGACATGAATTGCATATTTTGGTAGATTCAGGGTCAACTCACAATTTCCTAGATGTCAATGTAGCAAAGAGGTTGGGGTGTGATATTAGAAAAACTTGTCCTATGTCTGTTTCAGTTGCTGGAGGAAAGAATTTGATGACTGTAAGTGTATGTAAAGGGTTTAAGTGGATGCTTAAGGGGGAGACCTTTGTTTCAGATGCAATGTTGTTACCACTTGGAGGGTGTGATATGGTCTTGGGTATCCCGTGGTTATCTACCTTGGGGAATATGATGTGCAATTTTAAAGAATTGAGGATGGAGTTTTTGTACAATGGTAGGAAGGTATGTTTGAGGGGCACTAACAAAACTGTGGCACACTGGTTAGAAGGAAAAAAACAAGTTAATAAGATGGAAGGTGGGAAACAGGCTGAACTAATGATGTTAAGTGTGTATCCCAACACTGGTTTAACCTTGAATGCAGCCAATGGGGTGGATCAGTGTGAAGAAAAGTTGGACAAAAGGATTCAACAAGTAATTGACACTTATGCTGATGTGTTTGAAGTCCCAAAAGCTTTACCCCCAACAAGATCTCATGACCACAAAATTCCTTTAATTCCAGGAACACAACCTATCAATATCAGACCCTATAGACACCCACCAATGCAGAAGGATGCCATAGAAGCCATGGTTAAAGAAATGCTGGAATCATGATTCATTAAACACAGTCAAAGTTCTTTTGCATCACCCGTGGTAATGGTTAAGAAGAAGGATAATACCTGGAGGATGTGTATAGATTACATGCAGTTAAACAAAAGTACCATTAAAGAGAAGTTTCCAATTCCCATTATTGAAGAGCTAATTGATGAATTGCATGGCTCAACAGTTTTTTCTAAGTTGGATTTGAGATCTGGTTATCATCAAATCAGAATCAGTGAAGATGATGTGGCAAAGACAGCTTTTCAAACTCATGAAGGACATTATGAGTTTGTAGTCATGCCATTTGGACTAACAAATGCACCATCTACCTTCCAATCTTTAATGAATGAAGTGTTCAGGGCATTCTTAAGGAAGTTACATGGTGTTCCTGAATCAATTGTGTCAGATAGAGACAAGGTGTTCCTTAGTACTTTTTGGAAAGAATTGTTTAAACTGCTGCAAGTTAAGTTACTATTGTCCACTTCTTACCACCCACAGACATATGGACAAACAAAAGTTGTTAATAGATGTTTAGAAGGTTACCTAAGGTGTATGACAGGGGAGCACCCAAAGGAATGGTCAAAATGGCTATCTTTAGCAGAGTTATGGTACAATTCCAACTACCATTCTGCCATACACACTACACCCTTTGAAGCCTTATATGGTCAACCACCACCAGTACATGTTCCATATATGAGTGGGTTCAGTAAGGTTGATGCTGTGGATAGGTCCTTGAGTGCAAGAGAAAAGGCTATTCAGATGTTGAAGTTTCATTTAGAAAGGTCTCAACATAGAATGAAGCAGCAAGCAGATAAACATAGGACTGAAAGAGAATTTGTGGTGGGAGATTGGGTACTTTTGAAGCTGCAACCACATAGACAAGTCTCCATAAGACAAGGGAAGCAGAATAAATTCTCTCCTAAGTTCTTTGGTCCATTTCAAGTAGTGGCTAAGATTGGGCAAGTGGCATATCAGTTGGACCTTCCTTCACACTCTCAAGTTCATGATGTCTTCCATGTCTCACAGCTTAAGAAGTGTAAAGGAGATCATAGTACCACTATTACAACAATGCTTCCACAAATGGATAAAGAAGGACAAATTGAAGTAGAACCACAAGCTATTCTTGAAAGGAAGATTGTGAAAAAGAAAAATGCAGTAGCAGTTTATGGACTTGTACAATGGAGCAACAATGGACCTCAAGATGCAACATAGGAGCTGTTAGAAGATTTGTACAAGAGGTTTCCTGATTTTGATTCTTGAGACAAGAATCATTTAAGGAGGATGGATTGTTAGGAGTCTTGTGGCATGTGAGGGGCATAAATGGGATTTATATCACATTTGTGAGTTGCACATGTATTGTTCTCCACAATACTCCTAACTAACTTTCCCTCCAAAACTACCTTTAAATAGTCGTTAGCTTTCATTCTTTCATTTCAGTTTTAGAATTGTAATTCCTTTCTCTCTCTCAATACTCACTTGTAACCAACCATTGTAACAAACCATCATTGATAATCCAATTAAGCTTTTGACTATAACAATTCTTCAATCTTGTTTGTCCAAGTTAATTGTGAATACATTAACGGATCTTAAGTGATCCCTAGTAGTGTGTATCAGATTATAATATTGTAAATTTGTTATAACAAAATTATAAAGTAGTAAACAAACGAAACGTTATAGTAACCACTGATGAACCACTGTGGAAAAGCTTTTCTGTAACATGAAGCTTCCATGGAATCGCTCCACCGGTACCAATGCAAGGTTGTTTATCTGTTGTGTCGATCCAATACTTGTTTACTAACAATGAGGAAAAAATAAATTAACTGCAGGCTAAGCTTGAATAATAAGCTATCTAATATGACTATCCATGTAGATGTTGGTGGCTCACCGCATTAAAAATATCAGGGACCCGAGACTCTTTCATTGCATCTGTAGCATTACGTAGAGGAGGCTGCATAATGTGTTGAAAAAGCCCAAGCTTAGTGCTAAAACATGTATAAATATGATACCATGCATATATTACTTTCACAGTTAAGGGAAATATAAGACTACTTTAGCATTCTAAAGTTATCAAGGGGTACACGCCCGTCTTTGTTTGGTTCCAAAAGCATAAATTGGGCTTGGAGATAAACCAATTCATTATATGTCAAGGCCTTTGATAGTGTCTGCAATTAACCAAAACATCACATCCACTGATTGCTTAAAACACAAAAATAGGAGATTTTACTAAACGAACCTAAAAAATATCAAATTCTTCAAATAGGAGATTTTATTAAACGAACCTAAAAATCAATTCTTCAATGACTACTCAAATTGTAATAAACTTTATAAGAGCTTGAGCAAGAATTACATACCTACTTTGTATTTGTAGATAGTTAATGGTACTGTAAATTAGTTACACACAAAAATAAATATAAGTTCAACAAATACGTACTCCATCACTATGTATACATTATTTGTATCTTCACATGCATCGTAAAAGTGGATCAGATGCTTATGACCTGAAAGAGCTCTCAATATTTTCACTTATCTACGCACATCCTTGATTGCAATTGCAGTTGTCATCTACTTAAATATGTTGTATATAATAAAACTGTACCATGACTATCCAAAAGAAACATATTAAAAATCACTGATATAGAACTTCTTTTAGTTAACAGTTACTATGTTACTTGATGCTTAGTGATTCACTTAACAACTGATTAGGGAATTTCAAACCCCTGATGCTATAAAAGAATGAATTCTCACATAAACCCAAACACTATAACATATGTCTATCCATTTATCATTTAATGTATCACAATTTATGACACTTCGTTACTATCGATTTTCATGCTCAAACTCAATTGTAATATAATATATAGATGTCTATGTAACTTGCATTATTCAAGGATTTTATGATCTAGGCAGCCCATTGTAATATAATTTGATCATTCCCTTGTTCGATAAACTGGATATATAATATATGAGGTGATCCCTAATTCAAAGCTATGATGTAGAGGTGGCATTTTTGACCCGTTTATAAAAGTGGGTTGATTTGAGTAATGTTTTATCTCAACTGAGTCACATCCAAAATTTGGCAAAAAGGGGATTAGGTACTTAAAGCTCTTAGTGGCGTACAACTTTCTAAATCATTTTAATAGTTTGTTAACGTAATTATAACTGAAACATCAACTATTTTAAATAAGTTTACAAAAGTGTGGGTCAACCTGCCTGGCTGGTGCTCCAAAAGTGATTATTGATCATTTTTTAACAGCTTCTGAAACATAGAAATCCTACGGTGAATTCTTGTTTCAAATCGATCCATCCTCTGCCAAAACCATAATAACATGAACAACCAATGAAAGAAAAAAAATATTTCTACATACAATTACAAAACCAATTGCCCTCATATGCAAAATGCTCGATTCGATTAAATAATTGCTTTTTCGCTCAGTGAAAATCCAAAACACCCTCATGAAACTTTATTTGGTATATCCAAACTCTGTAACCACATTATCAGCTTTTATAAACAAAACAAAATCACTTAATTTCATTAAGTGAGATGGAATTGACTTATGCATTATAATATCAATCACCTTTTCTTAGTATAACTAAAGTATATTGCTTGTTAAATTGAGAATGACAATGGCTATGTACTTCCAACTATCCTCATCCATAACCAATATAACGTTGGAACGAAAATGTCATCTTCATAAAACAAACAACAAAGTATTATAAAAAAAATACATTTAATAAACTAATCAATTAAAATTCACCAAACTCATATTTTTTTAACCATTATTTCCACCCTTATAACGAAATTATTTCAAATGAAATTATAAAAGTTTATATAAAAAAACCAACCTCGAAAACAGGAGGAATATGTGAAGAATCAGACAGACGTTGAGGAAGTGAACCCGACCGGGTCAACCTCGTACCACTAATCTTCCTTGTACGCTCCTCTGATGGTGTTTGTTCAAGCTCAAAAGGTGATAGGCCCAAAAGATAAGTTTAAACTATACCCTAGAGTTATCAGCTTATTAAGATTTGGAAAAACTGATAAGTTTAAACTTTATTTTGCTTGTGAGCTTGTGGCTAACTTAAGTCCATAAACAAAATCAGAAAAATACCATAAGCCACTAATAATAGCAAACCCAAATAGCCCCTAAGTTGATAATCACTACTATAAGTCATAGATCCTAACAAAGCATGCAATCCCTTGTTACTACTAATTTGGTGTCCATCACTTTCACCTCCCTAGTTACCTTTTCCAATTCGAGCATACTGGCATGGTTTTCTGTTGTTGGTCAAGGTGTTGGTTAACATTGAGCAGCAGAGTTCCGATATTGCTCAAGGTGTTCATGGTCATTTGACTAAGAAGCCTTAGGATATTGGTGATGGTGATCAAGGTCATATATTTGGTTATGCGACTGATGAAACAACTGAACTTATGCCTCTTAGTCATGTTCATACTACCAAGCTAGGTGCTCATTTGACTGAGGTGCGTAAAGATGGTACTTGTGCTTGGGTGAGGCCTGATGGAAAGACGAAAGTGACGGTTGAGTATCATAATGATAATGGTGCTATGGTTCCTCTTAGCGTTCACACTATTCTTATTTCGACTCAGCATGATGAGACTATTACTAATGACAAGATTGTAGCTGATCTTAAGGAGCATGTGATTAAGCCTGTTGTTCCGACTAAATATCTTTATGAGAAGACCATCTTCCATCTTAACCCGTCTGGTCGTTTTGTTATTGGTGGACCTCATGGTGATGCAGCTCTTACTGGTCGTAAGATCATTATCGATACTTATGGTAGTTGGGGTGCTCACGGAGGTGGTGCTTTCTCAGGAAAAGACTCGAACCAAATAGAAGGGAGTACCTCCTTCAGTCTGCTTCCACAACCATTCAGAAACTGCAGAATCGTAAGCAGCACAATGTTGGAAAGCTTTCCATGCCAGCTTAATTTCTTCGAAATTGTTGGTCATCCGTGTTTCCTTTCAGGAATTCTAGAAGTACGGGATAGTCTTCTGAATCAACTGCAGCCAAGACATCCTTGTGGTTCTGTTCAAAGAAAACACTCCACTTAATAGACATCCTTGTGGTACTGCTATATCATTTTAAACCTAGTCCTACATTGTCTTCCAAAACAGCATTCACACATACACACACAAATAACATTACAGAATCTTTGTCATGTATCTGTTAGAGGGTGTACGAAAGTATAAGCAACACAAGGTGAACAATAGAACCTTTATTCAAACCTAAGCCACAATAGTCGGCTTAGATTAAGTTTAAGTATGTATCCAAAATGTTACAAGGTTAGATTAATGTCAATGAGACAATAATCATGTAAGTACAAAGACAAGACAAGATCAATGAAATGATCAGAAAGAAGAGAAGAGTGTGTAACAATGACTGCACACACAAGTGTCTCTAACCCTAGATTAAGGGACTTATTAAATAGGAGATTAAGTTACACAAAGACCCCTCTAACGGCTATAAATGACTCATCAGCAGAAATGGGTATAGCTTCAGCAGAAATGAGCATCTTGGAACTTTAAACCTTTTATTCTTTGTCCATGATTAACCCCTGTAGAATCTCTGCAATGAACATAACTTGAAAGCCATTAGCTATTGATAGAATGATATGTTTGCCACAGATTGATACCCCAAAATTTAATATTCCCCCTTAATCTGATGGGCAAACATATCAAACAATATCAATTTTTCACACAAAAATTTATGCTGACAGACAGGGAGGTTTTTAGTGAGTATGTCAGCAGTTTGGTTTGAAGAGCCAATCTTTTTAGCACTTATAACACCTCTAGCAATCTTTTCCCTGATGAAGTGAACATCAATTTCAAAGTGTTTTGATCTTTCATGGAAAATAGGGTTGACAGCAAGTTGTAAAGCAGATTTGTTATCACAAAAAAGATTAACAGGGAGATTAATATCAACTTTTAGATCCTTTAAGATTTTTTGAATCCAAATGATTTCACAGGCAGCAGTAGACATAGATCTATACTCTGCTTCTGTGGAAGATTTTGAAAGAGTGTTTTGTTTTTTACTTTTCCATGAGATCAGACAGTCATTAAAGAAAACACAATACCCTGTGACAGATTTTCTGGTTTTCTTGCATTTGGCCCAATCAGCATCACTATATCCTTCAAGATGATTTTAAGAGTTGCTGAAATTGTACCTTAGACCTTTTCCTAGAGCTCCTTTTAGATATCTCAGTACATTGAGGGCACATTCCAGATGAGATTTCAAGGGAGAATGCATATATTGTGCCAGACAATGAACTGAGTATGAGATGTCAGGTCTTGTATGGGTGAGATAGATAAGTTTCCCAAGTAACTTCTGATAACCAGTGATGTTGACAAGTAAAGGATCATCTGCAGTGGGAATGTATGGAAGGACAGAGTTGGGTTCCATAGGAGTGGACACAGGTTTGCACCTAAGAAGGCCAAATTCTTTGAGGAGTTCAAGACAATATTTTCTTTGGGAGAGACAAATGTCATTCCCAGTTTTTAAAACCTCAATGCCAAGAAAATATTTTAGATTTCCCAAGTCTTTAATATGAAATTTTGATTTTAGAAACTCTTTGAATAGGTTTATCTCATCAATGCAGTTTCCAGTAAGGACAATATCATCCACATAAACAAGCAAAGCAATAAACTTGTTATTCTTTGTTTTGGTGAACAAAGAATGATCATTGACAGATTGAACAAAATTATTTTCCTTTAAAACACTGACAAGTTTTTCATTCCATTTCCTGGGAGCTTGTTTTAGGCCATACAGGGACTTGACAAGTTTGCAAACTTTATTTTTATTGTTCTCATTACAGAACCCCTTAGGGATGGTCATATAGATATCTTCATCAAGATCTCCATACAAGAAAGCATTGTTAACATCAAGTTGGAAAAGAGGCCATTTGTTTTTCACAACTAAAGCAATAAGACATCTAACAGTAGACATTTTCACAACAAAAGAAAAGGTTTCATCATAGTCTATTCCTTCCCTTTGATTATAGCCTTTAACAACTAATCTAGCCTTGTATCTATCAACTTCACCATTGGCTTTATATTTGATTTTAAAGATCCATTTGTAACCAATGGGAGTTCTATTAGGTGGGAGATCAGTTATATCCCAAGCATGATTTTCATTTAAAGCCTCAATTTCAGAGTTCATAGCATCAACCCAATTACTATCAAGGATAGCTTCTTCATAGTAGGTAGGTTCAATACTTTTATTAAGACTAGAAGCAAAGCAGTAATTATCTTTGTTTAAATTAGAATAATTAACAACCTTTTCAACACCATATTTGACTTTCCCTTCTATAATAAAGTCATTAAGATTACTGGGCAACTTAGAAGCTCTGGTTGACCTTCTAACAGTAGTGGTTGGCAAGCCTCTTTCTTGTTCAGCAGAATCAGGTGATGTATCAGCAGAATCGGAAGATGCATCAGCAGGATGTGATTCATGTGATATGGTGCCCTCAGGGTGTGTATTATCATCTATAGATGTTGCAACCGGTTCATCAATCCTAGTAGGATGACTTACCACTGTGCCATCATCATAGGATGTCACTCTCCCTTCATCATTGGGACTTATTTGTGAGTCAAAGAAATTTTTGTGATTTAAATCTTTAGGCACATAAGTTTCAACAAAAGGTTTTGACAAAGTATTTTTCATTTTGAATGGAAAAACAGTTTCATAAAATTTGACATCTCTGGAGTAAAAAATATTTTTTGTTTCTAAGCTCAAGAGTTTGTAACATTTTTTCTCATTTGAATAGCCAATAAAGACACTTTTTCAGACCTACTACCAAATTTATCAGAGATGTTGAGAATGGTGGCATAGCATAAGCACCCAAAGACTCTAAGGAGAGAGAGTGAAGGGTCATG
This sequence comes from Chrysanthemum makinoi, assembly GCA_910596185.1. Taxonomy (NCBI): domain Eukaryota; kingdom Viridiplantae; phylum Streptophyta; class Magnoliopsida; order Asterales; family Asteraceae; genus Chrysanthemum; species Chrysanthemum makinoi. The sequence goes on from OU343224.1 coordinate 1,752,097, forward strand.
CCCATACACAAGGAAGAATGGAGACTTGCCAGACAACACAGAAGAGGGTAACCTGTTTATGACATAAGCAGCAGTTAGAACACATTCAGGCCAAAGATATAGAGGTAATTCCCCTGAAACATAAGGGATCTAGCCACATTAAGGAGATGCCTATGTTTCCTTTCTGCAATACCATTTTGTTGAGGTGTGTAAACACAAGAGGTTTGATGTAAAATTCCCTTTTCATGAAAGAAGTGTTGAAGTTTGTTATTGACAAATTCTGTCCCGTTATCACTTCTGAATATCTTAACATTGTGTTCAAATTGATTTGCTAGCATGTGAGTAAAGTTAACAATGGAAACAAAAACATCATCCTTTCCCTTAAGCATGTAAACCCAGACTGCCCTAGAATAGTCATCAACAATGGTCAAAAAATATTTGTAACCATCTCTGCTAGTGACTTTATATGGTCCCCATACATCTAGATGAACAAGTTGACCAATTTTAGTTGATTTATGTTCACTTAAAGGAAATGGTTCCCTGGTTTGTTTAGCTTTATTACAAGTATCACAGAGATGGTCAGATTCAGAGGTTCCATCAAGATTAAGTGTGGACTTAAGTATATGTAGGACTAGGTCAGAGGGATGACCAAGTCTTTGATGCCAGAGATTTCTAGAAACATGACAAACGAATATGCAGTTATTAGAAGCAATCTTACATGTGGAATCAATATCAAACATATATAACCCATTACATTGTTTACCAATCCCCACAATCCTTTTTTGATGTAAATCCTGTATATAGAAATTAGATTCATTAAAGCCAACAAACATTTTATTGTCTCTAGCAATCTTATGAACAGACAACAAACTGACATTGTACTCGGGAACAACCAGAACATCAAAAAGAGTTAGGTCATTATTGACCTTTAAGTCACCAATTTTAGTAATTAAGGCCTGAGTACCATTGGGATGACCAACGGTTAGACCAAGATTTGAAATGTCAACAACATTAATTAAATTTTTTGCAGAAACAGTCATATGCTGATTTGCACCAGAATCAACAATCCAACTAAGACATATGTTTCCAGATAAGGTTTTAGTGTTGTTGTTAAAAAATTTATCAAAGTTTATGTTAAACTTGACACTGCCATTAAAGAAGGTTCCTGAAAAAATTTTACCTGCTACATTGGCATTAGCAGAAGACACATTGTTGTCATTAAGCAGACTCATAATTCTGGAGAGCTGTTCATTAGACAAAGAGACAGGAGAGTTGCTAGCTCCATTATTAGTGGAAAGATTAGTGTCAGCAGAAACATTGTTACTGCTGAAGGGTTTGGAATTAAAATTCCTTTTAACATATCCAGCAGGATAACCAACCAAATCATAACATCTATCAACAGTGTGACCAGGTTTTTTGCAGTTAGTACATTTGAGATTCATGTTTGGTCCTCTGTTGTTTGAGCTGTTACCAGCATTGAAACCAGAATTTTTAAAATTGTTGTTAAATCCTTTTTTGTTATCAAAAAATTTTCCACCATCAGAAGTTTTTGCAGCAAAGACTGTAGCATTGGGTTTAGCAGAGCTATTCCCAGATGAAACATTTCTGTGAGATTCTTCTCCAGGGACAACAGAGAAAGCAGTTTTGACATTAGGTAAAGGATCTCTGGTTAAAATATTGCTTCTGATGGGAACATAGGAGTCATCAAGACCCATAAGAAATTGCATTAATTTGATTAACTGATTGTGTTTTTCAAAATGTTTTGCAGCCTCACAAGTGCAAGGAGGCAAGCTAATCATACAATCAAATTGTTTCCATAAAGAGTTAAGGTTGTTATAGTAATCAGCAAGAGAGGACCCACTTTGACTAAGAGAGTTTATATTTTTATGTAAATTAAAGATAGCTGAACCATCAACCTTATCATAGGTTTCTTTAAGATCATTCCACATTTCATAGGCAGTTTTAGCATATATAGCACCAGCAAATAGTTCAGGGCTGAGAGAGTTAAGGATCCAAGTAACTACAACAGAGTTGCAAGTATCCCATTGATTAGCAAGACTAGGGTTCAAATCATCTCTTATACAAGTACCATCAATAAACCCTAACTTATTATGGTTCCTTAAGGCAAAAGTCATGGCCATATTCCATATTTTGTAATTTTCAGTTCCAGTGAGTTTAATAGTAATAATCGGTGTACCATTTGTGTTATTGGGGTGTAAATACAAAGCATCACCAAAGGATAAGCTTTTCTCAGTGGAAGAACCACCACCCCCAATGTTATCATCACCAATAGCCATAGAACAAACAATAAGATAGACATATTGATGAGTGTGTAAATACTCATCATTTTTGGTTAAATCTGAACTGCAAAACGTTTTAAAAATGCTCAGAAATGCATCAAAATACTGAAAATATTCCAAAATTGCATTTTATATGTTTCAGATGCAAAATGTTCAAAATCAGATGAAAAATGAGCAAATTTTGCATAATTGGCAGTTTCAGTCCCCCAAGTTTCTAAAATTGTCAGAAATAGTCCCTGAGTCCTAAATTCAAAAGAAAAGTCACCAAAGGTCCTTTTTAAATCATAACTTGTCAAAATTAGTCCTTTGGTGAAAAATATAAAAAGTTTGAGAAAATTACAAGTTTGGTCCTCCAAGTTTGAAAATTGGCAAAAATGGTCCTTGGAAAATTGGAAAATGTCAAGTTTGGTCCTTGCATTATTGAAACTTGTCACTTTTAGCCCTTGGAGCAACTTTGATGAAATGGCAGCCATGGTCCCTTGTTTTTCAGAAATTGCAAGTTAGTCCTTGTCTTATTAACCCTTTAGCACCTTTTGACCTTGTCACTAGCCATTTGGACCCTGCCACCCAAGTGACCCCCTGTCACTAACCATTTTGGACCCCCCCTATTATTAAACTCCAGTCAAACAGATAAGTCAAAAGGCCTTGGCGCCTTTTTCTTTCTTCCCTGCCATAAGCCTCTGCAACACACTTCCACCCCATCCCCCCAGCTCACTAGCACTCCTCCATGTCCCCTCATCCTTAACTACATCCAAGATGCATTTATTGCTTCACCCTCCCCCTCACTCAACCTCAACTGCCAAATACACATTTCCCGCCAAAAATCAATCTATGGCTAACATTCACTTAAGTCATCCAATGGACCAAAATGATGGTGGGATCAAGTCAGAGACAAGTGGGGAGATGATTGGCATATAAAAAGAGCAAGAAGAAAGAAGAAAGAGGAGTAGTTTTTAGTTAAAAAATTTCTTTAATGTCGTTTTTTTTACAATGTATTAGTGTAGCTTAAAATATGTAATCTTTGTGTTTCTATGATCAAAACTCAAGTGAATTTATCATTGTAGTCTGTTTTCAAGTCCTTAATTGAAGTTTCATTTCAGTTCCATGCTTTAATACTCACTGTTGAAAAATTGAGTTTTCAAATCTTATGTTAAAGCTTCTAATAGCTTATATCTTGTTCACTCAAGTTTATTTCAGCTTGTTAAAGCTTTTGTTAAGCCTAGTGATCATTTTTAAGCAAGTTTCATTGCTGGTCAACGAAAGTCAAAGGAGGGGGAATTCTTGTACTTTGGATATTAGACTAGACTTGGAAATACTTGCAGGTCACATGTGACCTTGTTTACATCTTATTCAGCTCAAAATATAAGGTGACCAGTTTACTCTTTTCATTTTCAAGCTTTTAGTTTAAAATTGGTAAAAGTAGTTTCTTTGTTATTTACTGTTTAAGATTGCTTGTTTAAGTTAATTTCAGTTTAACTTAAGTTAGTTTGAGCTCCTGTTTAGACTGCATGCTCTGAATCAGACATATGCTTTGTAAAATGCCACTTATGCTACTTAAAGGTGTGTTTGGATCAGCTAGTTTAGGTAAGTTGGAGGTTGAGTTTTTGGTTAAGTTCTGTCACAATAGCATACCTTAGGATCATGAGGCTTGGTTTAGTCACTCATTTGCACACTAGAGTAGTGAAAGTCAAATTCCTAGTTCATCTGTCCTTTCAGCCTATCGATGGATTTTACTAAACCAAGATCTTGTTTGGTGTTTAAAAATCATAGAACCAGCTTGCTTTAGTTTCTATTTAGCCATTAACATCATTATCAGTCCTTAAATCATGATCAAAGTTCAATTTAGTCAAACTTTCAGTTTTGTTAAAAAAGTCAAAATAGTGCAAAATCAGTTTTGAGCCAAAATGGGATGAATTTTCATGAGCTCAGCTTTGGGCCAAATCATGTCAAATTGTGGGTTCATAAACTTTAACTGGTCTACTTTCTTATTAGCAATTTTGTATATTTTTATAAATTTTTTTTAAGCTGCAAAACAGCTTGTGAACTTGGTCTCAATTTCTGAGAGTGCCCTGTGCACTGGTATCCATCTTTTGACAGTAACTTGCAGAGTTCCTCACAAGCTCATAAGAGCTTGTGAGCATCTGATCTTTGGCTTGTAGATAGCCACCCAGGTCTAGATTATGTTCCAGTTTTTGGTTTTTAATTCCAGCTTATCTCTGTGCTTATTCTCTAGTCCAAAGTAGCCACCTAAACTGCTTTTTAGCTTATATCTCAAATTCATCAAATCTTGGTATCTTGCAATCCAGAGGTTGTGGTTTGTTGTTTTTAGTTGCTTTAGAATTCTTATAGCTTATTGTAGCTTCTATATCAGTTTGGTGCTTGTTCGGTCCCTCTAGCTTATTCCAAGTGCTTATTTCTTAGCACTTTGCACATCAGTTTCAAATTCCTCCACATAAGCACCTGTTTTTCCATTTTTCTTAGATTTCTAATAATATTTTAGACTTTTCCTGAAATTTTCATATTTTTCCAAGCTTGTTTGCTATTTTTCTTAATTTTAATTAGTTTTTTAAGCATTTTTAATTAGCATTTAATACAAATAATTAAGAAAAGGTTCAAAAAAATAATTTTTCATTTTTATTAAGTTAAGATAAATATAAAAAGCCAAAAAAATATTTTTCCATATTTTTCTTAGTTAAATTTGTATTTTTAAATAATTTAATTAGTTTTTAATAGTTTTTAATTCCTAGAAAATCCAAAAATATTCAGAAAAATATAAAAAATAGTTTTGAAAATTCTCTTTTGATATTTTAGACTTTTCCAATTCATAATTTTATTTTTCAAGCTTTATTTCATATTTTATTTCATTTTAGGTTATTATTAAATAGTTAAAAATAGTTTTTAATTAATAATAATTAATTTAATAGTTATAAAAATAATTTTCTTTTTGTATAAATTTTCTTTCATCATTAGGTTTGTAAAAATATCATTTTCATATTTTTAGGGTTAATATTGATTTAGTTTCACGTTTTTATTTGTACGTCACGTAGTTTTTATTTCAGTGTTATAAAAACAGAAAAAACAAAAACATCATTTTGCAAATAGTGATAGCGTTTATTTAATATTTTTTTATTTTTTTTTAATTTCCTTTAATTTGCATTTAAGCCGTTGTAATTTGTGGCTTTTTCTGTAGTTATAATCATATCAGAATTCTTTTCCGTTCAAATTCCTCGATCACTATACGTTTGGTGATCCATTGCATAGCTCGCTGGGACATAACGACCCGGGGAAACACTATACTCCCCTGATCTTCATTGAGTTCGTTCCTGAGCCGTTTTAAGTTTCTTACGGTCGGCCATTCACAAGTGGTCGGTTTGGGTGAGAAAACTTGACTGTTTGGGAGCGGATCAAATTTTTGGCGCCGCTGCCGGGGAGCTGTGCTGATTATCTTCCGTCTAGCAGATTAGTGATTTGAATATTCACTCCTTGTTTATACCATCTGTATGTGTTTATATTTTCTTTTAAAAATCAAAAACCCAAAAAGATTTTCATTCTTTGTTTTCACATCATGTTTTTCAAAAATACCAAAAATAATCCTCTTTACCCTCTTACCCTTTTTGATTCTTTATCCCTTTACCCTCTATCCATTTGATTCTAACTTCTTCTATTCTGATGGAATCATCGATTCCTTGTGTCGGTTGTGGAGAACCGCTTTTCGGTTTACCGTGTCGTTGGTGTACGTGCGAACGATGCGGTTATGACATTCATAACGGAAGTTGTTTGTTTTGCGGTTCGAGGAATTCATGTTCTTATGATCAAAATTTTTTCAATGAGCCGAAAAATTTCTCCGACTACCAACCCCAACCCCAAAATTTTTCGTTCAATCAGCAGTATTGCTATGGTTGTGGGGATCCGTTAGTTGATTTTCGATGTCAACGATGTTCTTGCGGGAGGTGTAGAAATGATCTTACGGATGGATTTTGTTCGTTTTGTGCTTCGGAAGCTGAAAACTCATGCACTTATCCGAACTTTTCCAATTATCCTCAAAACGATTTTAGCCACCCTCCTCAGTATTCATTTGAGCAAGAACCGTGCTATCAAAGTTTTAATGACACATCGTTTCAAAATGTACCGAATTTTTCTTGCACAAATTGTGGAGGTCCTCTTCAATGTCAACCGTGGAATCAAAATTGCTATACTTCCGGTTTTGACAATTTCCAACCTCCACAGCACCATACGGTTCAAACTCCACCTGAGCCGTTGCCTAAAGAAACCTCCCAAGATTTTGAAACCGCAATGAAAAAACTTGATGATATAATTCAAAACCTTAAGAATCAAGTGAGTGGTGGAAAAAACCATGGGAGAATTGCTAGCCGAAGAACGGGAGGCTCGCAAATCTAGGGAAGAATTATTAGCCCTAGAGCATGCAGCTCTAAGGCGTTCCCAATTTCTTAAGGCAGCTCTATATGATGATGACGAGGAGAGTTTTTATCCTTTTAAGATTATTGTTTCTCAACTCCCTCAGTCAGTTGATATCCCAGCAGTTGAGATTCCATCTCAAACTACTGCTATCACACCCGAAGCTCCCACTCACTCTCTGAACATGGGGGACGAGCATCTTGACACTGTTCCTGAAAAGGAATCGGACGACTTCATAAAGTCTAGTGTTGAGAACCTTGTCCCAATCCCGAGAGAGTCACAGGGAACTTTTGATCATATGTGTGATTCTCTTTCCCCTCTTGAGTGTTCAAATGATCATTTGGAAACTTTCTCCGATTTTAGCGATGATTGTGCTTCCCATGGAAACATCGAGTATGTTGAGGCATCACTCCCACAGTCTGATCCCCTTCTTGAGGAGTTCACCGATGAACTCACTCACATCAACCCACTTTCATCTGAAAGTGATGATGATCTCTTTGATTTCGAAGCCGACCTAGGAGAAATTGAAAGTCTCCTTGATAATGATCGTTCACTCACTTCTTATCCCAACAGTCCAATAGAGAATGTTGATCACTTTGTTCCCGAAACATTCAAAGCTACTTTCACCAATCCTCTATTTGAATTCGACTCTGAATTCACTTTAATTTCTGAGAATCCACTCTTTGATACTCAGATTGAGGATAGTGATGAGTCCACAATGGAACAAGAGTTCACAAATTCACATCATGTGAATGATTCTCTTCATGAGAAGTTCGCCGGTGAACTCACTCATATCATGACTCCGCCGGAGTATGATCGCTTGGATGGCAAAAATCATGATCGGGGGGAAAAGTTCTCAATCATGAGAGTTTGTATTTCTATGACAAATTTTCCAACCCTCCCTCCCGAGATGCTTTCCAACCCAAAGAGCTCAACCAACAAAATCCAAACGAGTGCAACTGCACTTGATCCTGAGGAAGAAGATCTTATCATGATCGTCATCATGATTTTCTTTCTTTTCTTCATATATTCTGTCACTTCTCCTGTTCTTCACTCCTTCGGGAATGAAGACATTATCTTTGATCCCGGCATTTCCATGTACCATTATATTGAGCCGGGAATATATCTCATCGGTGTGGAACTTTCACGTGCTTCAAATGTTTGTCCAAACATCTTGAATGAAAGTCCGATGGAGATTGTTTCTTCCACTTTGCTTCCCCATGAACCAATGAATGCGGGGTCGAGTCAAGCTAGCGACTCGGTAATCAAAAACAGTAGCTAAACATGGGTTTTCACCCGTGTGTACCACCCTAGTGTGGGGGAGTTACCCCACATGTTATATATATAAGTCTTTCACCAAAAAAAAAAAAAAAAATCTTTCAAATAATGGCCGTAGTATTTCCCTTTTACATTCTCAGTTTCGGCATAACCGCCGGTACTTTGAATATTGAGGGCAATATTCATTTCTAGTGTGGGGGGGAATTCTCACGAATTTTGTCATGTAATTATACCGCCTAATTCCCCCATTTTTGGCCAAAATTTTTTTTTTTTGGAGTAAGTGTTTTGCACTTACTCATTTGGTTATCAGTCCGCCTTGTCTAATAAACAAAAGGATTGGCTAATCCAGGAGCAAACGGCTTTTGGTAAAGATATCTCAAATCCGTTGACGGCTTGCAATTTGCCCAAAATTGTATGGTATTCAGCTCACCATATCCTAAAAAGTGAAGAGTTGGCTAGCCCGCAAGTTTATGGCTTGTGGTAAAGGCAGTGGAAAAACCATAATTGGTAATCAGCTCACCAAAGATAATACTGATAATTTATCTAAGAGTTGGCTAGTCCAGAGCAAACGGCTTCTGGTAAAGACAAATCAAATCCGTTGGAAGCTGGTGGTTTGCTCAAAATCACATGGTTATCGGTGTACCATGGTTCTTACTTGAACTGAAACATTTGGCTACTCCAGAAGTAATGGCTTTTGGTAAAGAGATTCAAATCCATTAAGTTTTTCTCAAAAGATTGCTAGGGACTAGCAATAGTTTAGTGTGGGGGATTGATGAGTGTGTAAATACTCATCATTTTTGGTTAAATCTGAACTGCAAAACGTTTTAAAAATGCTCAGAAATGCATCAAAATACTGAAAATATTCCAAAATTGCATTTTATATGTTTCAGATGCAAAATGTTCAAAATCAGATGAAAAATGAGCAAAGTTTGCATAATTGGCAGTTTCAGTCCCCCAAGTTTCTAAAATTGTCAGAAATAGTCCCTGAGTCCTAAATTCAAAAGAAAAGTCACCAAAGGTCCTTTTTAAATCATAACTTGTCAAAATTAGTCCTTTGGTGAAAAATATAAAAAGTTTGAGAAAATTACAAGTTTGGTCCTCCAAGTTTGAAAATTGGCAAAAATGGTCATTGGAAAATTGGAAAATGTCAAGTTTGGTCCTTGCATTATTGAAACTTGTCACTTTTAGCCCTTGGAGCAACTTTGATGAAATGGCAGCCATGGTCCCTTGTTTTTCAGAAATTGCAAGTTAGTCCTTGTCTTATTAACCCTTTAGCACCTTTTGACCTTGTCACTAGCCATTTGGACCCTGCCACCCAAGTGACCCCCTGTCACTAACCATTTTGGACCCCCCCTATTATTAAACTCCAGTCAAACAGATAAGTCAAAAGGCCTTGGCGCCTTTTTCTTTCTTCCCTGTCAAAGCCTCTGCAACACACTTCCACCCCATCCTCCCAGCTCACTAGCACTCCTCCATGTCCCCTCATCCTTAACTACATCCAAGATGCATTTATTGCTTCACCCTCCCCCTCACTCAACCTCAACTGCCAAATACACATTTCCCGCCAAAAATCAATCTATGGCTAACATTCACTTAAGTCATCCAATGGACCAAAATGATGGTGGGATCAAGTCAGAGACAAGTGGGGAGATGATTGGCATATAAAAAGAGCAAGAAGAAAGAAGAAAGAGGAGTAGTTTTTAGTTAAAAAATTTCTTTAATGTCGTTTTTTTTACAATGTATTAGTGTAGCTTAAAATATGTAATCTTTGTGTTTCTATGATCAAAACTCAAGTGAATTTATCATTGTAGTCTGTTTTCAAGTCCTTAATTGAAGTTTCATTTCAGTTCCATGCTTTAATACTCACTGTTGAAAAATTGAGTTTTCAAATCTTATGTTAAAGCTTCTAATAGCTTATACCTTGTTCACTCAAGTTTATTTCAGCTTGTTAAAGCTTTTGTTAAGCCTAGTGATCATTTTTAAGCAAGTTTCATTGCTGGTCAACGAAAGTCAAAGGAGGGGAAATTCTTGTACTTTGGATATTAGACTAGACTTGGAAATACTTGCAGGTCACATTTGACCTTGTTTACATCTTATTCAGCTCAAAATATAAGGTGACCAGTTTACTCTTTTCATTTTTCAAGCTTTTAGTTTAAAATTGGTAAAAGTAGTTTCTTTGTTATTTACTGTTTAAGATTGCTTGTTTAAGTTAATTTCAGTTTAACTTAAGTTAGTTTGAGCTCCTGTTTAGACTGCATGCTCTGAATCAGACATATGCTTTGTAAAATGCCACTTATGCTACTTAAAGGTGTGTTTGGATCAGCTAGTTTAGGTAAGTTGGAGGTTGAGTTTTTGGTTAAGTTCTGTCACAATAGCATACCTTAGGATCATGAGGCTTGGTTTAGTCACTCATTTCCACACTAGAGTAGTGAAAGTCAAATTCCTAGTTTATCTGTCCTTTCAGCCTATCTGATGGATTTTTACTAAACCAAGATCTTGTTTGGTGTTTAAAAATCATAGAACCAGCTTGCCTTAGTTTCTATTTAGCCATTAACATCATTATCAGTCCTTAAATCATGATCAAAGTTCAATTTAGTCAAACTTTCAGTTTTGTTAAAAAAGTCAAAATAGTGCAAAATCAGTTTTGAGCCAAAATGGGATGATTTTTCATGAACTCAATTTTGGGCCAAATGATATCAAATTGTGGGTTCATAAACTTTAACTGGTCTACTTTCTTATTAGCAATTTTTTAGATTTTTATAAATTTTTTTTAAGCTGCAAAACAGCTTGTGAACTTGGTCTCAATTTCTGAGAGTGCCATGTGCACTGGTATCCATCTTTTGACAGTAACTTGCAGAGTTCCTCACAAGCTCATAAGAGCTTGTGAGCATCTGATATTTGGCTTGTAGATAGCCACCCAGGTCTAGATTATGTTCCAGTTTTTGGTTTTTAATTCCAGCTTATCTCTGTGCTTATTCTCTAGTCCAAAGTAGCCACCTAAACTGCTTTTTAGCTTATATCTCAAATTCATCAAATCTTGGTATCTTGCAATCCAGAGGTTGTGGTTTGTTGTTTTTAGTTGCTTTAGAGTTCTTATAGCTTATTGTAGCTTCTATATCAGTTTGGTGCTTGTTCGGTCCCTCTAGCTTATTCCAAGTGCTTATTTCTTAGCACTTTGCACATCAGTTTCAAATTCCTCCACATAAGCACCTGTTTTTCCATTTTTCTTAGATTCCTAATAATATTTTAGACTTTTCCTGAAATTTTCATATTTTTCCAAGCTTGTTTGCTATTTTTCTTAATTTTAATTAGTTTTTTAAGCATTTTTAATTAGCATTTAATACAAATAATTAAGAAAAGGTTCAAAAAAATAATTTTTCATTTTTATTAAGTTAAGATAAATATAAAAAGCCAAAAAAATATTTTTCCATATTTTTCTTAGTTAAATTTGTATTTTTAAATAATTTAATTAGTTTTTAATAGTTTTTAATTCCTAGAAAATCCAAAAATATTCATAAAAATACAAAAATAGTTTTGAAAATTCTCTTTTGATATTTTAGACTTTTCCAATTCATAATTTTATTTTTCAAGCTTTATTTCATATTTTCTTTCATTTTAGGTTATTATTAAATAGTTAAAAATAGTTTTTAATTAATAATAATTAATTTAATAGTTATAAAAATAATTTTCTTTTTCTATAAATTTTCTTTCATCATTAGGTTTGTAAAAATATCATTTTCATATTTTTAGGGTTAATATTGATTTAGTTTCACGTTTTTATTTGTACGTCACGTAGTTTTTATTTCAATGTTATAAAAACAGAAAAAACAAAAACATCATTTTGAAAATAGTGATAGCGTTTATTTAATATTTTTTTATTTTTTTTTAATTTCCTTTAATTTGCATTTAAGCCGTTGTAATTTGTGGCTTTTTCTGTAGTTATAATCATATCAGAATTCTTTTCCGTTCAAATTCCTCGATCACTATACGTTTGGTGATCCATTGCATAGCTCGCTGGGACATAACGACCCGGGGAAACACTATACTCCCCTGATCTTCATTGAGTTCGTTCCTGAGCCGTTTTAAGTTTCTTACGGTCGGCCATTCACAAGTGGTCGGTTTGGGTGAGAAAACTTGACTGTTTGGGAGCGGATCACATATATGATAATATAGACAGAAACACAGACAGAAATAAAAGACAAGAGCAGATAGATAGATAAAGAAATAAATAAGACTTTGTATATAAGAAACAACAAGCACCAAGCCTGTAGACTAGGGTAAACCAGAGCAGGTATTCGTACCACTCAAAGGTGGCAGATCAAGATGTTAGTCTACCCGTTTGCACCCACAAAAACTTAAGTACTGTATGTTTGAAGAAGAGATAAGACTTAGACTTACAGAGAAATATGCAGCGGAAGAACAAATCACAATTACCCTAGATTCACTTAGTCTAGGGCTAATTGTAAGTAGAAGATAACCAGTGATTACGCCAATAGCAATAACCCCAAACCACCAATTTGTTGCCGAAGAGAATCAATGAGCCTGAAGCTCTGATACCATGTACGAAAGTATAAGCAACACAAGGTGAACAATAGAACCTTTATTCAAACCTAAGCCACAATAGTCAGCTTAGATTAAGTTTACAATAGTATCCAAAATGTTACAAGGTTAGATTAATTTCAATGAGACAATAATCATGTAAGTACAAAGACAAGACAAGATCAATGAAATGATCAGAAAAAAGAGAAGAGTGTGTAACAATGACTGCACACACAAGTGTCTCTAACCCTAGATTAAGGGACTTATTAAATAGGAGATTAAGTTACACAAAGACCCCTCTAACGGCTATAAATGACTCATCAGCAGAAATGGGTATAGCTTCAGGAGAAATGAGCATCTTGGAACTTTAAACCTTTTATTCTTTGTCCATGATTAACCCCTGTAGAATCTCTGCAATGAACATAACTTGAAAGCCATTAGCTATTGATAGAATGATATGTTTGCCACAGATTGATACCCCAAAATTTAATAGAGGGATTTGTTGAGACAAATTTAGGAGGATATGAAATTACTTTATAAAAACATTATCAAAAAAGCAAACCGTTACAAGTCATATTAATCTTGATATTATTGCAGTTTTTTTTCAAATCTAAGCTGTATGTTTTTTGTATTACAGTCATGCACCATGAATAAAAACTCACACAATGGTTACGTTGAGTTATAATAACAACATTTGCTGCAGCTCTGACATGATCATTGTAAGGCCGCCAATGTCAATGGTCTCCATTCCATCATCAAATGTAACTCCATTGGCAGAAGAAACATTTGCATAGAAGGGATATAAATTTACAACGACCAGTTAAAATGTACCTACAAAATAGAAGTCTTTAAGTATTGTCTAAAAGCAGATTTGACAAATCAAGTCAGAGAGCTGATTTACAGCACAAATAACCTTTTGTGGGATAATTCAGCAGGGTATCCTTTATGTAACTTACCAATATTGTGCTTCTCTAAAGCTTCCATTGATGCTTTTGGTCTCTTCTAGCAAGAATGCCGCCATGTACATTGGGATGTAAAGTTTTTACACGACCATCAAGCTGCAAAAAAAGATGGTAAAGGTATTCAATTTAAGAAAGCATACAAAAACCAATGAAAGATGCAATTCTCATGCTTTATTAGCAAATTGTTACCATCTCAGGGAAATTGGTAAGCTCTTCGACTTTTGTTACAGAATTCCAGCTTTTTCTAGAGCGGATGTCATCCCTCCAGTTGATACAATTGTGTACCTGCGTGTTCAAGTCACAGACTTCATGTTACGTTTCAGTAGAGGCGAGTTGTCAACTTAATAGAAGAAAACATGGTTATGCAAACAAATACATATAATCATGTTGACAGCTAGACTTTACATACAATTGTATATCCGTATACATAAATCACAGTTAAAAAGGAAAGGAAAGATGTTACTCAATATGATGGAAGTAAATAACATTTTATGTGACGTGTAAACGTAGCAGTTTACCCCAATTCTTGGAGCCATTCTCAAGAATGTCCAAATTCTTCTTGTCTGACAACAAAATTAACGCATTTTTGCTTCCTGAAAAGAGTACACATAAGTAAGTTAAATAGTAGAAGGAAAGTAACATACCTCACATGCAACGCAAAAAAAAAAAAAAAAAAAAAACGGATTCTCAAGGAGACATGACCACAAAATTTCCCTACACAAAGTGCTTTCTCTATTCCATGAATGAGCGATCCAATGTGGTCGGCAAGGCAGTCAGGCAATACAATCACAAGTTCTTTAAGAACAGATTAGGAACCAATTAGAGATAATTATCATGACAACATGAAGAGAAAACAATCAACCGCTAAAAGAACATGAGGATTTCTTGACAAAAAGAATTGCAGCTGAATTGGAATATCTAGTAATGAGAAAAAAACAATCGAAAACATGAAGGCGGATCAAATACATAAAACCAGTCTTACAATACAACAATACAATATAGCGCAATTCGTCGATTCTTGAAAATTTAAGGTTGATCATACATCGCTCCTTAGAGAACTCTGGATTTCATCATTAGCCAACTCACACCGGTGCATTTGCTATTATAAACATGTTAAAACTTTATGCTAAAATGATAAAATACTAATAAATGAGTAAAATTTTAGCCTAACCAAGTGTGATCACCATCTTAATCCGGTTAGAACTTTCGAGATGAGCTTCTTCAAGTCCACTCTTGCTTGGTAGGATGCCGTTGAAAAAGGCATAAACACACACAAAAAAAACAAAAAAAAAAACTATTTCTAAGCATAACTAAAACAACGTACATGCATTTTTATAATGATCATAACAACATTCAGTATAATAACCAAATAACCCAAAGGTGTGGCATAGTAAAATTCACATTCTACTAATATTTACAGTAGCTTCTAATAAACAATCACATGTACTTCTTGAACACTTTCAGCGACGGATAATAGAAAGTTATCACTAAACATATAGAGGTTAACAAACTTATGAGCATATACTACATGATCAAACTAACACTCGGCATGTTAGGGTTTTTTCTGAGAGGAGGCTAGGGAAGAAGAATGGCGGGGTGTTATGTTTATCGCCTTGGTGTTCTGATTGTGTATGATCGTGTATGGTTTTGTATGGGCTTAGGGGTTTTGTTTTAGCCAAACTCCATTGCATGTTTATAGATTAGAAGTGGCAGAATATATTCAAAAAAATGTTGTGGTTCAGTGGTTAAGATACTTGTTACTCTTAACATCCGTAAGGTTGTGAGTTCGAATCCCCATAGACATTGTTTTAGAAAACCAAAAACACACGAAATTTATAAAAACATATTGCCTACGTGGACAAAAACCGATGACATGGAAATATGACGTGGGGATGCCAAGTGGAGGCATGCATTATGTATAGATATATAAGAGGAGGCATGCCACGTCATAATGCCACTTGACATCCCATAATGCCATGTCATTATTCCATGTCATCATTGTATTTATGTGGCATTTTTTTTAATTTTTTTAATGACATGTGGCATTTTAATTAATATATATACAATTTTTTTTAATTTAATTTTAAATTTCGTTTTTATTTTTGTTATTTTTGAATTTAAAATTCGTTTATTAAAAAGAAGGCATTTGTTGGAGTTGAACTTGGGTCATTCATGGTTTTTGTTAACAAGTTACCACTAGAGTAAATTGTTTTTTGATTTTTATCTTTCAAATCAATACAAATAAGGAGATGATAAAAAATCCTGCAATTTGTATTTTAGGAATGTATATTATGAAGATAACAACTAAAAAAAATTATGATATATATTACTTACAAGATAATTATACCATATATATTTTTAACCTTTTTTTTGTGTATAAATACACCCTATTATATTATTCCTAAACATAAGAATCCCTAAAAAGTATAATCGACTTCTTAGTTTTCAGGTGAATAATCTCTATTTTTTTTTATCGTTTTTTAACTTCCTTATCAGCTATAACGGGGTAAGAAAACACTCCATGATCGAGATTGCTTGGACAAAATATTTGAGAAATATGTTCTTTGGCCGAGTCATTCGGTTAAAGCTTTTGAATATGAACACACAATATTGATTGTATATCACTGTGCTTGCAGCCTGTGAAGGGTACATGCCGGCGGCTGAAAAAGATGGAGAGAAGAATCAAGGTAATTAACCAGTGTGGAAGAAGGGGAACCAACCACTCCGACGTAGTACGATGTTGCTATTTAGCATGACATTCTCATGCTTTCTTACGTGAAGGCATAGGATATGTAAATGGGTTATGTGTGCGGTTTCTTATTCGTTTTGTGGCTGCAGATACAACATCTGGGAGCGTGCTTCCAATCCCGCCTATGAATATATGCACTTCTTCCACTTCACTCTCAGGTAGCTAGCATTTATGTTTGTGGCCGCAGATACAGTATTGGCTGCTTTAGTAGCTGTTGAGGAGTCCGCTGGCCATGGCGCGTCCGCTGCTCGCAAAAGGAGAATTGACTATTCATCCACAGGTGGTCGATAATCTTAACACGCATATGCTAAACAACTGTAATATGTTATTTGTGCTAGCCTTATTAAACATCGCATACTGTTGTCATTTTAGGTACACCTGATTTTACCGCGCTACCTCCAACAGCAGATAGTGAAGCGACAGCAACAGGAACGGCTGGCCACCAAGGTCAGCCATATACAGTTACTTCACCTGGTGTATCCATCTCATTTGGCTATCCGTGTTGTAATATGACTATTCCTTATTTCGTTTTTACTTAATGTATAGTACATATTTGGTCTAAAACCTCCGTATGCTTGGAATATCACTTTTTTTATAACAGATCTTTGCCTGGCTTTTTGTTAAACCTCCCTTATGAATTGTGCAGAGAAATGGAACAGTGGTGTCCTATGCCAAAGCGAACCAAGTGACCGGTGATATGCCTAAAATCTCCTGGTATGCTTATAATTTTTGTTGGGATATTCGTACATGTATATAATACAATGAAATGTTTTTTTTTGTTCCTGAAAACAGGTTTACTATAACTACATTGACACGACAAGATGTAGTCTGGCGTATGAGATTATATCCACACTCACTTGCTCTCGGGTTATCTCCAAACTATGATGGTACATGTATGTATAATAAACGTTTAAAAATTCTATGGAATACATAAAGAGAAAGGAACTATAAAAGGTTGAAAAAAAGGCCTCTGTTCCTGGGTGCCCAACCCATTTTATATGTTTTGGGAACTATAAGCTATTAGAATTGGCGTAAATAATATACATTTCATATGTGATTTTAGAATAAGCTAAGTATGCTATTTGAATGTCCTTATTTCAGCAAAGGCACGGGCAGAGGCTTCAAGGATAAGTATGGGCTACATTAGAAGTTGAAAATGCTAGGCCTAAGGATGCATCACGTATAGCAAATTGGTTGCATATAACTGCAACCAAGATATCATTGCAGAGAAATTGATGGTATGCTATTTTAGATATCTCAGGGGAATGTTTGGATATGGGTGTTTCTATATCATATGTTTTAGGTGCTTCAGAATATATAACGTCTGATTATTTCAATGGGATTATGCAAGTATACAACCACATATTACGTTATATCATCTTCATCTACTGCAGATACTTGAAGACGAATATGGAGGAAGGCTTAGTAAAAAAAATGTTTTTCTTATTAAAACTTTCGATCCATAAACATAGTACATGAAAAAAAAGTTAAAATATGGTTTGCAAATTGTAAATGCAGGAAAGACTATGTTGCATATGCTTATGTTTGCTTCCAATAAATTGGTGATACGGTATTGCATTTGACAACTTTTAATGATCCTAATTCATTTACTTTAGGTGGTTACGATTCGGGTTACACGCCTCATGTTCATTGTTCTCCTCTTTTTGGGATAATTAATTGTACGAAAAGTGACTCCACTTATGAACCTTATCTTCTTTACTTGCAAGGAGAGGTGGAAACCAACCAGGTAAATTGTCGTATACATTATATTACATACCCTTATGTATTGTTGAAACATACAGGTTATCATATTTCATCATGAGTCCCATGTGTTTTAAGCTACACATTTTATTAGAATACCATTTTCTTTGCTACAAAGGTCTAATGCAAAATCTCATGAATGAGTAACATACAAAGATGTTACTCATAGTTTATGGAATTCTTTGTGACTAGAAATACCTGCCGTGATTAGCAAACTGCGATATATTAATAGGAGTATATGTTAGGATAGCGGAGATTTTTATAAACTGTTTATGGTATAAGAAGTCCTGTAGCCCTTATACCCTCAGATACATTAGGATGTTATGACTTTAGGAATCTTTTTTCACCGTTTATGGTCTAAGATATTAATAGTCATCTGATTCTTAAGTATACGGGTTGTTTGGTCTATGATTGTTAGCTTTTGAGATCAATAAGCACTTTTAAATAAGCTTTTTCGTAATCTGTAAATTGTAACCTAAACAGACAGTCTGCTGTTATTCTATAAGCTGTTTAGGGGTTTTTTAAAACTGTTTGGTGCTTATTCTAAAATAAGTAATCTTAAACGCCATTATATTGTAATGTTTTATGGAACTTAGGGGGTGTTTGTTTAAGCTTACTTTTGGACTTATGAACATATCTCATTTTAGCTTAAGTTTTATAAGCCCCATGTTTCTACCATATTTTGTAGCTTTTGGGCTTATGTAAGTTTACGTTATAACAAGCTTAGATAAGCTGATAAATTTTAAAACAAGCCAGAAGAATGGAGCTCATGAAATATAAGCCGTAAAGAGATACGCTCAAAAACCCAGAAATAAAGCCAGTTATTTAGTTTATACGCGAGGTTAGCAATACTTGTTGGGACTAATTATTTGCTATGAAAGAGTATTGGATAGATGAATTAAACTATTTGACAAAAGAGTTAGCTGAATAAAATGGATCTCTTTTGCTGATCCTATAATTGTATGAGTCTTTATTTTTGGGTTTTGTATGTTGCTATGATTCGTGAACTTACATAAAAGATATTGTTATACTACAGTTCATAATTTTAAGTTATTAATAAACACATAGCCCTTTTTGGTATGTTGCAATTGAATGTCTTCTATTTAATTCGTTATTTGAGGTGAGTTATTTTCCTGGGAGTGTCATATTCGAAAGGGAAGATGTTTGTCATGATTGTTGTCTATAATACTTGATGCTTGAGACGTTTGTAGTATGTTGAATTTGATATGGTTTGACTAACTACTTTTGTACAATGTATGCATGAATAGTACTTTTGAATCGGCCTTTGACACTATATTACTTTCATAGGCATAGATAAACGATTCCGGAGAATGTGTCACGACTCGCATGTAACTGATGAACAGGCACGTTCATTTGTCAAAGGTCAGCTGCTCTATACATCAAGAAAATACTGAATTTCTATGGCTTAAAAATTCAGCGCTTTCTTTTCTTTTGAATAGCATATCAGTTGTGGCTTTCTTTTGAATAACATATCAGTTGTGGCTTACCTTATGCCTATATACTCATGCTAATTTGATTTTAGGTGGAAACGGATACCTACACACAGGTTGTAGTAATTTACATGAAAACAATACTCGAAAACATTCAACGGCTCACAATAGATGGTCAGGTTTGAGGTGCCGAGCATTTGAACCTTACATAGGCTTTCAGGCCCATTGGTAGCCTGTCTTTGGTTTGAAGTTATCCGTTCGGTTGGATGTATAACGAAACGTTTTTGCACGCATCTCCCACCTTCTTCCAGAAGCTATCCAGGGTTTTCTGCAGACAACAACATCCAACTAGGTAAGATTTGCAGATCTGGGCTCTACTGACTTGAGGAAAACTTAGGTTTACAATATGGTTGTTGGGGTTGTTGTTTCCTATGTTGCATGCTGTTTGTGACCCTCTTTTTTTTTCTTTTTTTCCCTTTACATAACTGCTATGCAGTCTTACTGCACGCTCACGTGTTTGTCGTATAGTTCTTATGTTGCATGTCAGTCTTTCCATTGTTTGTTGCTTTTGGCACTTAAGGACGTTCCTAATAATTTTTTTAATGATACATAAAGGCCTTTAAAGTGTTTGCTCACAACTTTTATATCCATACGCATTTCTTTTCCAGTTTCTCATTTTTTTTGTTGCCCATATGTAACCTGGCCCCTTTTGGTTCATATAAAAAATTTGCCACCTTAGTTTAAAATTAGTATCAATAGTGGGTTCATATCAATACACGCTTGAGGAACTCCTCCTTCATTCCATGTCCACTCCCTCACAATCCATCCTTTCTCTTAAACCCTAGGAAAATGTCACATTCTTCTTCCAAATACCATCCACATAACATTTTTTCCTATTTTCTCTTTTTTCTATACATATATATATATATACCTCTATTTATATATATATATATATATATATATATATATATATATATATATATATATATATACTTTATATATATATATTAGCTATTTGAACTTATCTTTGAGACTACTGAGGGTAATTCCAGACCTTATACATTTGAATAAAGGATCCAGGGCGTTATTGACGAGAATTCCAAGACTCTAAGCTTCATGAAATGAGCATCCTGTGTTAAAAAGACCTCACACAATTCCGGTTTAGAGGTCTAGGGCAGCAAGAGGGTAGAATAGCAACACTTCGAAATAAGGATCAAGGGTCCGATCTCAAACCCTGACTCATAGCTTATTGCTTACTTTATTTATTCTGAGACCTTGATGTGTACCCAATTTTTAAAACAAAGATTCTTTTAAGAAGATAAAGAACTAACTATCATCAAAACCTAACATCTTTAATTATTTATTCACAAATATGGGGTGAAACATTTTTGTGGGAGCAAAAGCTACAAAGTACAGCCTGGTGAACAGAGAACCATCCTCCCGCTTAACATCTAAACTCATAAGTAACTCTATCATTCCTCGATCTCCATAATTTAAAACTCAAATAATGAGATGGTGCTTAGCAGAATAATTTAATTATCTATGGTTAAGGGAACAAGCTAGGGCTCAACACGCAGGTCAAGTCAATTCTATTCCTACTCACCCAGTGAGAAGTCAACAAGGTGTCAAAACATATATTAACTTAGCAAATGCTTCGTCAAATAATCTTGTGGAAAACTAGAAGGGGGGTTGAATAGTTTTACCAATTTAAAAACTTCCTTTTAAATATTTAGATCGACTTATGTCAATCTATTTGGTTGTTTTATGTTGGATGTTGATAGATAGATATATAAACGTGTAATGAAAGATAAAGAGTAAGAAGCACATCACCACGACACAAGTATTTATAGTGGTTCGGCTACAAGGACACCTTCCTTGCCCTACTCCACTCCCGAGTCACCTACTCGAGAGTTCGTAAGCACTACACCAACTCCTTATGGCGGAGAAGCCTTACTTGCGATAAACAACCTTTCACCGGTACAAAGCTAAATACCGAATTCTTTCACACCAGGCGAACCACTAACACAGCGTCGCCTACCCTTTATCTGATGGCTAGGCTAACCACGAGTTCTTTCACACCTTAGGAGAACTAATCCTATCAAAGTAAGCCTACCTATATTAGGTACTAGGCTCAGCACCTAGTTCCATTACTATGGAGGAACTACTACCCTTCACGACACAACACCTATTATCAAGGGGAGATCTACTCCGTTACATACCATCAAGGATATCACCATCCTTGTAAATAAACAAATCCTTATATGTATAACAATGCACCTCATCGATTATCGACCTAGCATTCTTCCCAATGCTGCTTGATTTGATTCTCGGCATCGCCGCTTCAATGCCGCTGACGCTTGGCACCTTCACTAATGCCTTCGTCTTGATACCTTTAGCATTCTTCACTAAAGTAACGACGATGATGAGCATCTTTCACTAATGCTTGCATCTTGACACTTTCGACATTCTTCACTAATGCCTTTAACCCAACATCTATGGAGAAAGGTAGATCTATCAACAAGAAAACCTTCGTTGTCTTGATGATGACGAAGCATGGCAACTCATCGACTTGAGCTTGCACGTCTTCAAGAAGTGGCGATCTTTCCTTTAAAAGGAACCTAGAAGATCACACAAAACAAAGACAAGACTACATAAGATCTCTTGGATCAGGGTTAGAAGATTAGTATACTTGGGGGAAGTATGTGTGTAAAGGGATGAATAGAAATGGAAGAAATGGCTCTCTATTTATTGAGAAAATTCTCGTTTCGGATCCGGATCCCTTCCACTGGGATCGGCTAGCACAGCTAGGGATCCGTGGAGCATCCTCTTGCCCATGGGTATTTTTGGTTATGGGTCATGGTTCATGGGTTACGGGTTGATCCATGGTTTTCTATCTAGATACAATGTACCTTAAGGATACATTGAACTTGTATAAGTGGTATATATAAAACCATGGGTTATGGGTCAATACCTTTAGCTAGTTTTTACCCATTTTAGTATTTACATGTTTTTACCCATTTTAGTATTTACATGTTTTAACCCATTTTAGTATACTTAGTATAAGTATGTATTAACCCAATATGTAAACACTAGTTGTTGTACATATGTATCTAACTCATAGAATTACTTAGACTTGTTAAGCCAATATGTAAACACTAGTTGTTGTACATATATATATCTAGATCATAAAATCACTTATACTTGTTTTAGTGTTTTATGTGAGAATGTAAGTATGTTAGAAAACTATTAGTTCAAACCATTTACGTATTTTATTTGTTTCGTTAATATGATTTTACGTTTGTTATCGACAAAACATTAGAAGATCGTAGAATATAAATAAACGTTTTTACGGCTTATTTGTATTAACAATCTCCCCCTTTTTTGTTGATGACAAAACATAAAATTATTTTAAGGAAAAGCTAAAATTAAAAAAGTTTGAATTTGTGTTTTTACTTTCTTCTCCCCCTGTGAAACAAAAGTGTAAAAAGAAACCACAATTTTTATAAGAAAAGTTATGTAAAATGTAAAGAGAGCAAGTGGCGGGAATGTTACTCATCTTAACTCCCTGACGAGTCCATCCCTTAAAAAGGCGTCGAGGGCGTCGAACATACGTATAAAATAAGCTAATTGTGTTTGCAATTAATTTGCAAATGGATCGTCTAAGTGAGAAGCTCCCCATGAAGATTGCAAGTGGCAATGGGGTGTCATGAAGTATAATCCAAAGCGGTTAATGTTTGCAAATGTTTTTGCAATATCGTTTGACACAAAGCTCCCCCTAGCTTTAATGGTGTCAAAGTCTTCATGTGTTATTTTGAAAATCTATAAAGTAAAGGTTAGAAAAAAAAAACAATAGTATAATGCATAATTTCCTGCAAGAGAAACTCAAGTTAGTACAATTTTGTGCTTGGCCCACGGATCCCCGTTTTCTTCTTGGAGGATCATCTGCTAGGCATAATGGAGGGATCCGGCTAGCGTTGACGGTTCTTAAAATGAAGATGTGTCAAACAATGCTATTATATGAGGATAATATATATATAGAAAAAAAATAAACTGTAGCACAAAATATAGCAAATAAGTGTTCATTCAATAAAACAAGAGATAACCAACTAAAATCTAAAACTAAGAGAATGAACTAGGACATATAAGTACCACTAAATACTAACTAGATACTAGACTTAAAAAGCTACAATGTGCTTGAAGTCTAGGATGAGTGGACTTGTTGATTTGATCCAACTTTGCAAGAAGATGATTTAAACAAGAAATGTATCTCATTTAGGTACTTCTTGAACAATCCTTGGTGTTTAGACAATTTGGACAATTATTGTCTTGGTTTGGACCCGAAGGAAAATGGATACTTTGAGGAGGCTCTATGTGTGCTTGTGGGTCTACATTTTGAGAAGTAGGAAGAGGTTCTAAAATGAGGGTGGTAATGGAACTTCTTCCATATGATCAAGGTTATTCCTTGTCTCCCATGATGAGCTAGTTGGTGTTGTGGGTGATTCCCTATTCAATGAAAAGGTTGGTGAATGGGAGGTTCTTGGTGGTGAATGATCTAATGAGTAGATGTTCGGGTGAGGAAGAGGATCATTCAAGGATTGTAGTCCATGCTTAATGAATGATGGTTTTGATGGGTTGCTAGAACTAGGTGGTTTGGTTTGAGCTAGAAGACCCTTTTCTAGTTCGAAAGGTTTGATGCTAATCCTGCGGTTCTTAGCCTTTGGATGAGTTTGATGAGGTGAGATTCTAGCTTCACTATATCTAATGGAGATGTTTGATTGGATGAGATTTCATGGATCTTTTGACCTTTTCTCTTGGATGATCCTATGGTTGAAGAGTTGTTGCTAAGAGCCTTAGTCATAGTGATGATGGTGCTTGTAAGAGCTTCTTTAGTTCTGATGATTGATTGAGAATGGTGACTTAGTCCTAAGGTTGTTTGGTTTATAAAGGATAATTTGAATTAGGGAATTAAATCCTTGGCCACTTAGAGGATTAAGCATGCTCTTGAGATTTTGATGATAGCTCTAGGAGGGTAATTAATGAATGCTAAAGGTGGTTAGAGAAAAAGGTAACTTGAATTTGAATAAGGAGGTGATTTATTCTTTACGCATGTACTGGATCCCGCGGATCCCTCTCATGAGGATCCTTGGTTATAGACCAGGGATCCGGCTATTAGACAGGTTTCAAGTAAAGTCATTATGTTTTTGTAAGGTTTATCATTAATGGATTTAGAGGTTTTGACTTAATTTTGAAGTCTTTAGCTGTTGGATATCTCAAATCCTCAACCATAACAAGTAATGGTGCTTAATGATGGTTTTAATAATATATTGGGTAGTCTAACCATATGTTTGACAAGGATTCCTTTTAATATGTTGTGGAAAAATGGTGATACTAAGTCCTAAAAGTCAGATGATGTCCTAGGATAAATTTACTAAAATCTTTAAAAATAAAAAGAAATGAAAAACTAGTTTTTGGTCCCAATTTTGAGTCAAAGATGATTGAGATCAATTTGCTAAAATTGAAGGGTAGATCAAAGCTATCAAATGTGATGATAATGTGAGTGTTGGAGCGGAATTATGGTGAGTTTTGACTAGTTGATAAATAAACGAAATATTTCGAAAATATATCCTAGATAAGTCATGGATGAGAGTGAGGTTTTCAACTATTAGCGGAAGACTTAGTTGGCTCTAGTGTATTATGTTTGACTTGTTTGAAGTGTTCTAGTGGACTATCATGATGTAGCCAAATGTTTTGCATCGGTGCATGGATCCACGGTTCCCTTATGGGAGGATCCGGCTAGTTCAAAATCTGGGATCCATGCTACAGAGATCGAGCTTTTAGGAAATGTGCAACTTTTCACTTTATAGTAAATGCTTTTCCTAGTTGTTTCTATAGGGACTAAATGCAAGAACACAACTAATATAACTTGTATCAAAGTAAGAAACGCTGAAGTTCCTAGAATGAGTGACGACGACCATACCAAGAGGTCGTAAAATCTAATTTTCCAAATACCTAAGTTAGGATGTTTAGTGCCAAGATATGGCAATACCTACATACTACAAGCATAGTTTAAATTGTTTACAAACCATTGTTTGAAATTGTTCATTATGCACTTGAGTCCTAAGACTTTACCTTTCTTCACTTCTTCACCCGTCCTCCACTCTTTATCAAACTATCTTCACTTCTTCTTCCTCAAGAAATTGGCGAAGCATTTGAAGACTCCCTTGGTTTGTTGCCATTCGGGTGATTCATTGGGGATGTTTGGCAATTGGTTAATGTAGTCCAAGGGGCCAAGATTGATATTTTCGAGTGGATTGCTACTACTTCCTTCACCTTCACCTTCTTCTTGCCTCTCTCTTTCGTCCGAGGAATCCGTGGGTGGGTGTGGCCTCTTGCCTTCTACCATGAACCTTGTTGTTCTACCCTCGGTTAATGGAACCATGACCTTATTGCAAAAGTTATGATCAAGGGATTGTGGAGAAGGGTCTAATGCAAAGATGAATTTGGCAAGACGGGTTAGAAGCATTGCATACGGAAGTACCATCTTGTCCATGCTTCTCACACTTTCCATTCTTTTGACCATGTAGTAGGCAAGGTTAAACCAAGTATTGGTCACTAGGCAATATATCATGAAACTTAGGCATGCGTTGGGGTGGTCCTTGTTTCCTACTAGGCATACCACATTTTTTCTTATCACGACTTCCCATTTCTTATACAACCCATACATTTCCGAAAGCTCCATTTGAAAAGGATCCTTATGGATCACTTTTGACTTCCTTGTGACTCTTGATGGTGATGCTTAACGGTGTCCACTCTCGCGTGGTTGCTTCGGGGATCAAAGTGTTGTAGAAATCATGGTGATCAACCATTGTGTGTAGTTGTTCCAAAGACCATTCATTTGAGTACATACAAACGCCATCATATGTAACCCCTAGAATTCTTCCAAGCTCCTCAAGTGAAAGAGTGTACTTATGTCCATTTATGGTAAATTCAATTGAGATGGACCCATCATCATTTCTAATTATACCCATAGTCTTGTAGAACTCAAGCACAAAGACCGGGCAAATTTGCTCGTTTATATCCAATAAACAATCAAACCCAATAGTTCCAAATATTTCCCTCATGTCGGTATTTGCAAGAAATGATGGATCAACAACTCTTCCTTCATGAAAGAGTCTTCTTTCAAGCAACTTAAAGGCTTTCCTATCATCGGGACTTAATCCATTTTTTCTATGGTACATGGGAATGTAGTGGGTGGTGTCTTGGTAATCTTGTTGCTTGTTGCTTGGCATGATGTTCCTAAACAATACAACCACATTGTGGTGTTAATGGTGAATAGTAACCTAGAGGGTTTTGATCACAATTTTTCTCTCATCATCTTTGTTGAGTTCAAGAAATGTGTTTAATTTGTATTAACAATGTTAATTCTTTGATTTAGATTATCTTAGAAAACAATGTGGTGACAAATTATGATAAACCCATTTGAACCCAACTCTTAAAGATGAAGAAATTGTAATTCTAAGAATCAAGGAATTAAATTAACAATGTAGTGAAGATTATACTTACACAAGTGATTGTTAGGCTTGAGAAGAATGATCAATTTGCTCCTATGAACATTACCTGAGTTCTTGTTCGTGAGTCTTTGAGGTGAGTATAATTGTGGAACATCCACAATGATCATTTTTAACTTATATCTTGTCTACATTGCTGCAGGATCCCGGATCCCTCTCATTTGGGATCCGGCTAGTATAAGCGAAGGGATCCGGCATGACAGTAAAAAGCCAGCTCAAACATTCCTTGATAACTTTGGTTTAGGAGTTCTAAAACGCCTAGTGTTTTGATGTTAAGGTTCTAAAACTTGTGGTTTGAGGTTTTGAAGTTTAAGTGCTATTCCTATTAGACGAGGTTCTCTTTTTAAGAATTAGCCATAATTCTTTGGAAGCTATTCAAACATTATAATAAAATCCCATTTTATCATAACATAAGAAGTTTCACATGGAAATTTATTGACATAGATGAAGTGTTAATAAATCCTTTGTGATGAATAATGTTTAAGGTTATCAAATAACCAAGATATCATTATTATGAGTTGGTAATAAAGTCTATAGAAATAAGTTTGAGAACACTAATTTGATAATGACTATAAAATGAATAATTACTAGAACTACTAATAAATCATGCAACTAAGATTTTAATAATAACAAATAAAGGTAAGTAAATAAAGATCATACCTTTGCCAAATATTCTTTTTGAGAAAAGAAGTATTTAGATGTTTTGTGATTTTCTTGGAAACTCCAGATTTATGTTGTAAGAATACTTAAACATTCTTTTTGCGAAAAGAAATATTTAGATGAATTCTTTATGATCTTCTTGGTAGTTCCAAATCCAAGTATGGATAATGCTAAGAAAAAAAAATGTTAGAGCATTCTATCATTGTCCAACAATAAACAAAATAATGTTTTTAAAATATGACAAAAATAATCCTTCTTTGTAGTTTTCAAACATATATGGATCGTATCAAGTTCTTAAAGTACAACATACTCTAAGAAACTTGGTAATGAAGCTCTGATGCCAATTGTGGAAAACTAGAAGGGGGGTTGAATAGTTTTACCAATTTAAAAACTTTCTTTTAAATATTTAGATCGACTTATGTCAATCTATTTGGTTGTTTTATGTTGGACGTTGATAGATAGATATATAAACGTGTAATGAAAGATAAAGAGTAAGAAGCACATCACCACGACACAAGTATTTATAGTGGTTCGGCTACAAGGACACCTTCCTTGCCCTACTCCACTCCCCGAGTCACCTACTCGAGAGTTCGTAAGCACTACACCAATCTCCTTATGGCGGAGAAGCCTTCACAACGTCGCTTAACCTTTTTCCGGTACAAAGCTAAATACCGAGTTCTTTCACACCAAGGCGAACCACACCTAACACAACGTCGCCTACCATTTATGCGGTGCTAGGCTAACCACCGAGTTCTTTCACACCTTAGGAGAACTAATCCTATCACAACGTCACCTACCCTTTATTACTTAGGTACTTAGGCTAAGCACCTAGTTCCATTACTATGGAGGAACTACTACCCTTCACGACACAACACCTATTATCAAGGAGATCTACTCCTTTGTTGCAACGCCACCATCAAGGATATCACCATCCTTGTAAATAAACAAATCCTTATATGTATAACGATGCACCTCATCGATTATACGACCTAAGCATTCTTCCCAAATGCTACTTGATTTTATTCTTTGGCATCCTTCACTAATGCCTTTGACACAACGCTTGCACCCTTCACTAATGCCTTCGTCTTGACACCTTTAGCATTCTTCACTAATGCTTTGACACGAATGATGAGCATCTTTCACTAATGCTTGCATCTTGACACTTTCGGCATTCTTCACTAATGCCTTCAACCCAACATCTATGGAGAAAGGTAGATCTATCAACAAGAGAACCTTCGTTGTCTTGATGATGACGTAGCATGGAAACTCATGGACTTGAGCTTGCACGTCTTCAAGAAGTGGTGATCTTTCCTTTAAGAGGAACCTAGAAGATCACACAAAAACAAAAGACAAAGACTACATAGATCTCTTGGATCTGAGGTTAGAAGGTTAGTATACTTGGGGGAAGTATGTGTGTAAAGGGATGAATAGAAATGGAAGAAATGGCTCTCTATTTATAGAGAAAATTCTCTACTGTTTCCCCGGATCCCACGGATCCCTTCCTTGGATCCGGCTAGCACAAAGCCAGGGATCCGTGGAATGCTCCTCTTTGCCCATGGGTATTTTTGGTTATGGGTCATGGGTTATGGGTTGATCCATGGTTTTCCTATCAGATTCAATGTACCTTAAGGATACATTGAACTTGTGTAAGTGGTATATATAAAACCATGGGTTATGGGTCAATACCTTTAGCTAGTTTTTACCCATTTTAGTATTTACATGTTTTTACCCATTT
Organism: Chrysanthemum makinoi; assembly: GCA_910596185.1. Classification (NCBI taxonomy): domain Eukaryota; kingdom Viridiplantae; phylum Streptophyta; class Magnoliopsida; order Asterales; family Asteraceae; genus Chrysanthemum; species Chrysanthemum makinoi. The sequence goes on from OU343224.1 coordinate 1,781,495, forward strand.
TAGTATTTACATGTTTTTACCCATTTTAGTATACTTAATATAAGTATGTATTAACCCAATATGTAAACACTAGTTGTTGTACATATGTATCTAACTCATAGAATTACTTAGACTTGTTAAGCCAATATGTAAACACTAGTTGTTGTACATATATATATATCTAGATCATAAAATCACTTATACTTGTTTTAGTGTTTTATGTGAGAATGTAAGTATGTTAGAAAACTATTAGTTCAAACCATTTACGTATTTTATTTGTTTTTGTTAATATATATTTTTACGTTGTTATCGACAAAATATTAGAAGATCGTAAAATATAAATAAACGTTTTTACGGCTTATTTGTATTAACAAATCTCACGTCTCGCATATTTAAAGTCACTTATTAGAAACTAGCAAATCTTAAAGCTATATTTAAATCACTTATGGAAGCTTGCAAGTTCCTGGCCTTGTGAGCTAGAATGCATTTTATAGCCTTTTCTATGACTAAGCAGTGCAAAAAGTTTTTCAATAAAATGCATATTTAAAGTAACTTCTAAGAGACTCGCAAAGACTTTTCAATCATAAAACTAGCAAAAGCTTACAAAAAAATTTAATTTTCTCATTTTGCATTTTCTAAGGAAACGAGGTTTAGCGTTACGGCAAAGAGTAAGCAAGTCTTGGTCAAATCAAATCGAAGTTTACCCACCCCAGACTAAAACGAAACATTGTCCTCAATGTTTAAAGGTAAGAGTATCAACGAAAATCTAAAAGCGTTTATTAAGGCTTAAAGATAAATGTTAGTGGATAAGATTTGAATCTCGGATTTCATCGGCATCGATCATGAAACCGAGGTGGAAAAGGCAAACTTGAGCACAAGAGTCTTCATATCGAAATCCTAGAAAAACATCACGACAACCAAACATTAGAAATCGAAGAGCCTAACCCCTTCCGTCACTTATTGAGGTAAAGAAAAGATGAGATAAGCATGCGTGCCTCCCTGGCCCTTCTTTTGTTTTATCAGAGTCACTAGCTTGACTTCGGTCCAGTATTTGTCCCATGAGGGAGGTTTAGAGATCTGGACAACTATAGACGCAATTTCCCTCCAAAGTAATGCTTAACACGATGACCATTCACCGAAAGAGTGGGGCCTTGGTGAGATAGCTCTATAGTTCCATACAGGGAAAACTTGAGCTACGGTGAATAGCCCGGGACTGCCGCGAGTTTTGAGTTTACAAAGAATATCTTTGTCGATAATTAAAATGGAGGACTTGATCACCAACGTTGAAGACACGGTTTTTGATTTTAGAGTCTCTTAGTCTTCTCTTTGTAAATCAAGAATTCTCATAAGCTTTGATCGAAGTTCATTTATTTCATTCATGGACTTTCTGACGGTGATCACCAGTCTTAGGTCAAAATTCCATGTTTCAAGGCCAATATGCCTTATGTTCAATATTAGATGGGCAAATGGCAAGCTTTTACACATACACCAATTTAAATGGGGTGCAATGGTGTCTTGTTTTGATCTTGGAAGAAAGCCCATAATCATCATCTAACTTATGTTGACCCATGAGCTCGGTTCTCTTCTCACGGTCCTTTCTAAAATCGCGCAAACCACGATTGGAGACCTCAACAGCTTGACGGCTTCGTTTGTGGGTGATATGGGTAGAGCGATTGGGTAACTCCATATTTAGACATAACCTTTGCAAATTATTTTCATTACTGCAAAATGGAGTACGCGATCCTTTGATGTGCTTACAGAGGTGCTCCCTTCCCGGAAAACAAGTTTTTCAAAAACTTAACAACCACTTTCGAGCGTCTGGTGGGTAGCGCCGCTTCAACCCATTTGGACAAGTAGTTCGGCGGCCATGGGGATAACGCTTATTAACAGACGTCGGAAATGGTCTTAAAATGATGCACAAGCGTAGAAAAATCTAAGCAGACTTGAATTGATGCTGCGACATTTCATCTTTTCTTACGAAATCTTCCCTTGGCTTGCTAATAAAATCGGAATCTTGGTTGTAGCTGTTGGAATCACTCCTAAACCTTAATCAAGTGTTAGTTATTCACATGTAATAGTTAGCTTAATTATGGCCTTTATGTTTGTTATTAGCCTTAAGCTTATGTAGAAGGCCCATGAGCTTAGGCCCATGTCCATAGGAAAGGGAAGGGAGTAGGAGTGTTGCCCTAGCTCCTTGCCTATAAATACCTTGTAATAACCCTCACTTGAGGGTTGGTTGTTCAATTCATTTCACTCACACATACCTCGCATAACTGGTCTTCATAGTTTCTACGTGTGTGTGTGTGTGTTATTGTTCAATCCGCCTCTCTTCTCTATCTTTCTTATTGATGCTTGTGTTGTGAAACTAGTGACCTAACAGTGGTATCAATCGCCTAATAGTTGGGTGAATCGTTTTGTTTTTGAAGTGGATTTTGGTCTTACTGGCATAAAAGTGAAGGTCTACGACATACTTTGGTTAAGCTTAAAAACTTCGTTTTTTACACTTTTTTAATCCAAGATTCTTGTACTTTCAACGTTTTAAGGTGTTAAAATACTTGTTTTGGCAAAAGTTTCAAACTTTATGTGGATCTAAGTTTTTTAAGCTTGTTTTTTGAGCAGGTAGGGTGTCTTCTACTGCATAACTGTTTAGAGGCTTTGGTCCATCAAGTTTCACACTTTTGTGTCTTTTGGTGTTATTGAAGCTATTTCATCACAAAAAAACTGGTTTAGAAACATCTTTGGGCAAAATCAATTTTTACGAGTAATCTACGGCGTATCAAAACCCTAATTCTGGCGTAAGAATTCCTTGGTTTGATCTTCATTTTAGTGGTTTTAAAGTGTTTTCTTGCTTGGATAAGTCACGAAAATACGTCGACTTTGGATATCTTTTGCCTTTGTGATAGTGTAAAAGATCATTTGAGCAAAAACCCTAAAATTACGCATAAGCATAAAGCTTAGCGTAGAAATCCGCTAAAGATTCATCTTACGCATAAGCCTAGTCTTACGCATAAGGTAATCCTAAGCCTAACTTTCTACGCCTAACTTTTGTCTACGCATAACTTTAGTGCTTTTTCCTACTTTCGTAAGCTAAATCCTACTGCGTAACTCCTGATTGTTCTGCAGCGTAACTTTGGTGTTTTTCGCATAAGTGCTACTTGGTTTATTGTGATTTCTAAGCCTAAGGACACTTCATCAACAAAGGTTCATTCGACTACAAAGATCCATTTTACCAACACAAGTTTTCAACATGTCACAACCACCATACTCTAACTATTTCCCTTACACTTATCCTCAGCGACAACAACAACTAAGTCCACAACATCAACAATGGAATCAACAACAAGCAATTTATCAACAACAATTTAATCAACAACATACTCCACAACTTGCTTCAATTCCACAACCTCAAATGGTTCAACCACCACCAAGTCTTCAAGTTCAACCCTACACAAATGAATTCAATCAACATCCATCAAGGAACACTATGAAGGAACCCACTTGGTTTGCAAAGATGTGTGAAGCTTTAAGCGGCCAACAATCAATTCATGAGGCTGGATCACTTGATAGACCTCCAATGCTCACTCCAGGAAACTACGATCAATGGGTGATAAGGTTCTTTAGGTTTTGTGATCGAAAGAAGCCACATGGAAAGTTCTTAAAGAAGGTTATCTTGGAAGGTCCATTTGAGATGCCTACTTGTCATTGTACCGGAGATCCAAATGCTATCCACCAAGAGATGAACAATCGAACATTGCTACTCTTTGCGAGACTTGAATCCTCAAGAACTTCTACACTATGAAGCAAATGAGCTTCCAATGGAATATATCCTCTTAGGATTACCAAACCCAATTCTTCGAAGTGTTGATGCTCAAAAGGCTGTAAAGGAAATGTGGGATCATATTCATCTTCTTATGGAAGGATCGTACTCAATCGGGGAGGATTTGGAATCCAAAATTTACTTGGCTTATGAACACTTCATGATTGAACACGGAGAGACACTAGAGTCTTATCATCATCGATTCTCGGACATCATCAATGATTTGGATAAACACAACATCATCATGCCAAGAATTGCGATGAATACTAAGTTCCTGAGTAGTCTTGGTCCTGAATGGGAGAAGTATGTCATTTTTCTCCGTCAAGCGAAGAAAATGCATCATTCTACATACGGATTGTTATACGATTACTTGAAGCCTCATGAAAAGGAAGTTGATAGGGAAAGGATTCTCCGTGCTCAAATTGCTCCATCACATCAGGAAAATCAACAACTTGCCTTATATGCTCAAAGCGGTTATTCTCCTCAACCAACAACTCAACCAACTGCTACAATCACACCATATGATCCTTCACAACCTCAATCTCAACAAACTCAATTGGTTCCATACAACAACAACAATGCTCAAGCACTTGTCGATGAAGCTAATGAGGAATCTGATCCGTTTGAAGCACTGCAACAAGGATTTGCTATGATTGCTAATGCTTTTAGCCGTTATACCAACAAATCCAACAATCGTATTGTTCCTCATCTAACAAGGAATCAAGCATTTGTGAACAATGGGCGAGTTGAAGTTGAGAATCGTGGTTATGGTCGTCAGATGGATGGTGGTCAAGGGTTTAATGCTGTGGGTAGGAATAACAATCGAGCTCAAGTGGTGGAGCAGGGAAATGCTCGAATGGGTTGAATGGTCTTGATGCTACAAGCTGCAATGAGAAGGGACACACGGCTAATGCATGCCCAAAGCCAAGGACTAGAGGCAGTGCTTATTTCAAAGAGGCTCTTCTTTTGGCTCTTAAGGATGAAGGCTGGTGGAACTCTCACGGACAAAACGAGCTTTTATGGCAAATCTTGACTTCGGATGATGATATGGAGGACTTGCGAGGCCAATGCATTTGTTATGTTGATGGCTAATATGCATGAGTTACACATGGTGACCAGGCCCGGTGTATGACAGCGATGGCTTGTCTCAGTACGAACAAACCATATTTATCTCGATCTCTATCTCCGCCAACATCGAATCCGGCAAGGCTCGGAATGTTCAAAATGAGTCATCCATCTCATTCCGGCGATTTTCAACTAGACCCGTAGTTATATTTGACGATCAAGATGACCTTATGGTTTCCCTTGATAATCAAATTGACTACGTGGTTATACTTGAGGATCTAAGTAATGATCATGTTGTGACTCACGTTGAACACGCCGAACTTTTGCCTCATCAGTTTTGCTCGTTTAATACAAGACCAACAAACCATAGTGGAAAAATGTCATGCCATTAATCGAGGACTTGAAAAGTAAAAATGCCTTTGTTAACCAAGGATTTTGAATGTTTACAAAAGCAACTTAACTTTTTCAAAACTCAAGAAAAGCGTGAAAGCGTTTTGAAGCGACCTTTGCCAAATCTTATCAAAGCGAAAAATATTTAGAGAGCAGGATCATTGATCTAGCAGCCGAAGAATGCTTTGTTATGCGAAATAGAACAAGCTGAAACATGAACATAAAAAGCAAATTAACGCTCTCACCTTGGAAAATCAAAAAGCTAAAATGAGTTGTTAACTTGTCAAAAACAGTTCTCTGCATACAAAAAGCATTCAACGAAGCGAATAGATGATCATCTTGAAGAAATCATCGGCTTGCAAAACAAACTTAAAGAGTTTAAAGCTGTTGTTTACAAACATGGTGAGTCGGTCCTGACTATTGAAAAGTTTACTTTAAACCCAATCCAAATGGATATGGACCGAATCTTGCTGATTACAAACCTAAGCTTTCAACAAAAGCATTCAAACCAAATCACGAAGTTTCGGTCACGAGAATATAAAATTGATAATTACATTTATGAGTGTTGTTGAATATCATCGTCAAGAGGAATTAGATCACGAGAAGGCGAGAGTCGATCAAAGTTAGAAAATATTGTTTACAACAAACCTTTTAACTATTCAAAAGCGGTCACTTTCGTCACACCAGCGGATTCTTCTAACACACCAAGGGTTATCATAAAACACACGAGTCTTCTAATGTTAATCCCCAACCAGATTATGCACAAATTTATGGTCCTTTACCTTCCATCGGTGAAGTAAATTCAAAACACGAAAATCGAAAAATTCTTAGATATTTTGACATCTTTTCATGGTGACCTCAAAACTTTACAACATGAGATAGAATATCATTCAGAAATCAAAGTTCAACATTTTCAATGCCTCTGGCGAGAACAAAGAGAAATTTTTCAGAAAAATCTTTTACCAAATGTTAAAATTTGAAAAGTTGTGCATTGTCTTGGGAAAGGGATTTTCATAAGGAACTTGGATTGATGAAGGTGCGTTTTAGAAAACGAAACATCTATTTCTAATACTAAACGTAAAAGAAAATGTTGAGAAAAGATGTTGATCGACTCTTGGAAGATGTCATATGTCTTTGATGTCCATAATGTTGTGTTATTGAATTCTTTGTCATATGCATTTGATTATATCTCTGTGATCTTTATTGATTACGTGGTAAATGTTGAGAACGATAATGTGCTTGGTCGAGTCCTTAAAAGTTGAAAACAAACGATTGTCAAGCGAACTTTCAAATGCAATACGTCGTCTTAATTGGTGTCAAAAGATATTCACGATCAACAACTTGCTTTTCAACACAAAATCAGATTGTGCAAAATCTTTACGATCCAAAATTGAGCAAGCTGGATGATCAAAACTTGTCTTTTAAGTGTCAAATCTCAAAATATGAACAAGAACTTGTAAAAGTTAAAAGGAATATGGTGTCATATTTGATTTACTCAAAAAGACTCGTGATGAAGCATCAAATGAACTTGATCATTATCTTGCACACACTAAAGAAGTTATGCATTTTCTTTGGAAATGTTGACGAAAATCAAGATCGATTCACACTATCCTCAAGTTAAGAGAAATGTTAGGAAAGTATGAACAACTTCCGCCAACCATCATTAAGAGAATAGCCCGGTAACACTTAGTACTCATGAACCTAGAATCCTACTTGCCAAATCACAAGTTGCTAGCGTGCTTCCTTCTCTTGAAAGCAGGAATAGTTGCCTCTTTTCCAAACGTCCGCACTTCACAGCCTAAGAGCACTACAATGAAGAATAGGAAGTTGCGACCTAAGAAAAGATCAATAAAGAATGCTAAAGTAGAAGAACACCCTAGGACTATGAATAAGACTCACGTTGCTTCCACTATAGATATTGCGTCGGGCAAATGTAATAGAAATAGTGATGTAACGAATGCTAAACCTTTAAGTACTTTTGATATTGAGTCTGATGCACCTTGTGTTATTTGTCGTAAAAGTATGAATTCTGATTGTCATGATAAATGTGTTGCTAAAGCTATCATCTCGTTTAAGGAATCCTAAGAACCGGAATACCTCTAGGCCCACTAATCTTTCTAAGTGCATTGCTTGGTAGCCGCCCTCTTTAGATTCTAAGAAGCGCATTCTTTGTCCACTGTAGCTCGGTTTCACCTCCTAGGAATATAGTACCACCTAGTGCATTCACTAAGACTAAAGCAAATACTAGTTATAGATGGCAGAAATGGATATATAACACACTAGGATTTAAATGGATACCTAAAGCTATTGATGTGTGTATATCTACTATAAGCGCTCGGAACCCTCTAACATTTCGGGTTCCACATCTACTTCTATTCCATCATTATTAGATGCGTATTATGTGTACGGTGTACAGATCATTCTCTGGATTGTTGATAGCGGATGTTCCCGACACATGACGAGCAATCCTTAAAGCTGTTATCAAACTTTATTGCAAAGTTCATTGGCCTTTGTCGGTTAGGGAATGATCACTTCGCACTATCATGGGCTCTGGAGACTATATCAATGGGAACATCGAAATTAGCAGGGTTTACTATGTGGAAGGCCTCGGTCAATCTGTTTTCGATGGAGTCGGTTTTGTGATGGAGATTTGGAGGTTGCTTTAGGGAGAAAACTTGTTTCATTAAGTGATCTACAAGGAAATGACCTTATATGCGGCTCGCGTAATTCCAATCTTTACACTATCTCTATGCAAGACATGGTTGCTTCATCTCCCATTTGCTTACTTTCAAAGGCAACATCAACAAAATCGGCTATGCACGTCGTCTCTCACATCTATACTTTCAAACCATCACCAACCTTGCTCGACACAAACTAGTTGAAGGACTCCCGATTTGGTATTCTAAAGATCATCTTTGCTCGGCTTGTGAACAAGGCAAAAGCACTCGTGCTCATTTTCCTTCAAAGGTGGAACCAGACTCTCGGCATGTGCTTCATCTTCTTCACATGGATTTGTGTGGCCCGATCGGCGTGCAAGCGATCAATGGCAAACGCTACATCTTAGTAATTGTTGATGACTATTCACGCTGGACTTGGGTCTACTTTCTTGGAAGCAAAGACCAAGCTCCACAAATGATCATCACCTTTCTCACGAAAATACAAGTTCACTCGAAACACGTCGAACAAATCGAGAGCAGACAAAGGCGAATTTGTTAACAAAACTCTTCGTGAATTTTATGAGAAAGTGGGAATTGACATCAGACATCTATTGCCGTACACGAACAAAGCGGGTTGTTGAAAGGCGAAACTGAACATTAGTGGAAGCTGCAAGAACAATGTTAATCAATGCTAAACTTCAGTTACTTATGGGAGAAGCGTATCTCTGCATGCTATACTCAAAACCGTTCTATGATTACAAAAGCATACAACAAAACACCTTTTGAGCTTGTCCACATCAGAAAACCGAATCTCAAACACTTTCATGTATTTGGATCTCTTTGCTATCCGAATAATGATCGTGATGACTTTGGAAAGCTCAAAGCCAAAGCTGACATTGGAGTCTTTATTGGATATTGTGATAATTCTAAAGGTTTCGGAATCTGGAATCGTCGAACAAAGGAGGTTATGGAAGCGATTCATGCTCATTTTGATGAACTTACGGAAATGGCTTACGAGTATAACGACTTGGAACCGGACACAACCGCTTAAACTTCCCCAAACCCCATCATCGGTGAACAAAGCCCGACTTACTCGTCAACAAATGGAAGGTTATTTGCTCCTCGTTGATGGCGATATTGATGAGCGTGCTCGGGTGTATCCGTTGTTTCATTTGCTCAACACGATAATACTCTTATACGATACACCGCTACAACAACTCTTGAAGAAGCACCACCCGGTTGACTCCACCACAACAGTTGAACAAACGCTTCCAACAATGATGAACCGGTGATGATGTTACGAATGAAGTACCCCCACTGCGATTTTGATCCAAATCGTTCTTTAACCCGTTTGCTAATGAAGGCTGCGCACGGATGTCGCGGAATCTTCAACAAGCCATTTGAATCCTCAAAATCCGCACAATGTATACCAACATCAACCCTCCACACATAGATGGACAAAAGACCATCCTCAGGAAAATATTATTGGCAACCCGAATCAACCGGTCGTTACAAGACAAGCGTCTTCACTTAGATGGTGAACATTGCATTTATGCACTCCTTTGTCGCCAATCGAACCTAAAAACATCAAAGACGCAATGACAAAAGACAACTGGATTGAATCCATGCAAGAAGAACTCAACCAATTCAAGCGTCTTGAAGTATGGGAGGCTGGTTGAAAGACCAACGAGGGTCTTCGTCATTGGTCTCAAATGGATTTGGAAAAACAAATTGGATCTTTGAAGGAATGTTATCGAAATAAGTCCGTCGGTGGCTAAGGGTTATCGTCGGGAAGAGGTATAGACTTTGAAGAATCTTTTGCTCCGGTTGCTCGTCTTGAGGTTGTTCGGATATTTCTAGCGTTTGCGGCTCATATGAATATGACGGTCTTCGGATGGATGTCAAAAGCTGCGTTTCTCAATGGACAACTTAAAAAGCGGTTTATGTCGATAACCGGATGGATTCGTTGATCACGAGTTTCGAACCATGTCTACAAAGCTGAACAAAGCTCGTATGGTCTCAAACAAGCCCCTCGGGCATGTTACGATAAGCTATCATCTTTCCTCATTGCCAATAATTTCACCAAAGGTTCGGTTGACCCAACTCTTTTTTATACAATATCACGGGGCACATATCTTAATTGTTCAAATTTACGTGGATGACATCATTTTGGGTCTACACATAAAAAGTTTTCAATCGCTTTTGCAAAACTAATGAAGAAAAATTTTGAAATGTCCATGATGGGTGAACTTACGTTCTTTCTAGGACTACAAGTTCATCAATCACCCGTGGTATTTTCTTGAGTCAATCCAAATATGCCCTTGAATTGTTAAACAAATTTGGAATGAAAACTTGTGACACTTATGCCACACCAATGGCTCATACCAAGAAGCTAGGCGCTGATTTACATGGGAAATTAGTGGACCCTACAAAATACCGTAGTATTATTGGGTCTCTCATGTATCTAACGACTAGCGGACACGATATTGTCTTTGCCGTTTATCTATGCTCCGTTATCGGTCGCGACCAAGCTGAAACCCACCTCTCACGAGGCTAAAGAATCCTCCAGATACATCAAGGGAACCATTAACTTGGGGATGCGGTATCCGAAGGATTACGGTTTTGAACTAATCGCTTTTTAGGTGATCCAGCGGGATGCTTAGATTCACGGAAAAGTACTTGAGAACTTTACAATTTCTTGGTGATAAAGCGGTGTCATGGCAATCGAAGAAGCGAGGATTGTACATCATCAACGAAGCGAGAATATGTAGCCATGTCCACATGTTGTGCTCAAGTCATCTGGATGAGAACACAACTCAAAGACTATGGTTACGTATTTGAGAATCGATGTCTGCGACAATGAATGCCATTGCGATCTCGTGCAACTTCGATTCGGCATTCGAAATCAAAGCACATCGATCTTGATATCATTTCATCAAGGATCCGCGTGGAAGTTGTTGAATTATATTTTGTGGAGTGAGAATACCAATTGGCAAACCTTCTCACCAAAGCCTTGCCTCCCGCTAGGTTTAATGAGTTGGTCCACCGGATTGGTATGAGGTGTTTGACTCAAGAGGAATTGGATGAACTCTTAAAATCTTAAATCAAACACCAAAACCTCTCTTTTGTAAATATTTTTCAAAAACAAAATACAAAAATATAAAACATGATAAAACAACAAAAATATTCTTCTATCTATTTTTCTTTCAACATGGCAAGTACATTTCTTCCGTCAACACTCTAATCTTTCAAAATTCAGTATTTTTCGGATCAAGTGTTGAGGGGAGAAAATAAATTCTGCTTGTGTACTTGCATGTTAGGTTGATTCTTTATAATGGTGGTCAATTTGGTTCATGACACTCCTCGGACTAAAATTTATAACCTTTCATTATTTCTTAAGTGGGGAGTGTCAAGTTTCTTTCTTAAAATCTTTCGTTGGTAACCAAAATGGAAGTTAAAAGGCTTTGGATGAAAATGGAAAGGTGGAAAGGACTAAAGGTGTATCATCATTTTGTCCCCAGATTGGGTATTTTTGATTCCTTTGAAATATAAGTAAAACTTGGAGTTGTATGCGATCCAGACCCGTGTGTGGCGTTTTATGTAAGACTATAAATACTCTCTACCTCCCAAGGTAGAGTTGGAGCTCATAATAATATCTTTCACTTTCTCTCACTAAGTTCCCTAAACCTCTAACTTTCTCTCTCTAGAATTCCATCTATATGCTACCTTGTGTTAATGTTATGATGTGTATGTGAAAAGTTATATCTTACAATTGGTATCAAGAGCCATGGTTAGATCATATCTTACACATCTTTGGATTTCTAGTGGTTTTAGGTGGTTTTTGAGTTTGAAAAAGTTTAGTGGTTTTGGCATCATTTGATTGATTTCTAGTGTTAAAGTTTTGATTTTGGTTGTACTTTTATGTTTAGAATCATCAAAAGTGTTTAGGTTTTCATTTGGTAAGCTTGAATCATCTTGGTTGGGTTGTTTTGGATTGAAAAGTGAGGTTTATATGGTTTTTTCAAGCTAGCGACTTAGCTCACGGAATAGTTTCTTGGTAGCGACTTGCTTCACATTTTTGTAGCGACTTACGGTGTTGGAACTAGCGAGTTAGATCTAGCGAGTTAAAGTACAAGTAGTGGATTCTCCACTACGGTAGCGACTTTAATGGTAGCGACTTGGTCGATGCGAGTTGCTCTTTAGCGACTTGTGTCTCTAGCGACTTGTGTAGCGAATTCTTTGCCAAAATTTGGTTAGCGACTTGGTGCGTAGCGAGTTACTACTTAGCGACTTGCTTTATTGTTAGCGACTTGGGACTCTAGCGACTTAGGGGTGTAGCGAATTAAGGGTTAGCGACTTAGTGCATTAATTTCTAGCGACTTAGTGCACTAATTTCTAGCGACTTAGTGCATTATCTTCTAGCGATTTAGTATTTTATCATCTAGAGTCTTGAGTGATTGTTTCCGGTTTTCTCTTGATTTAGTAAAATCCGTGAAAGAATCCATTTCGGTTTAATCATAGAGTTATAAAATCCGTATAATCTGTTAACATGTCTACCAAGCGTTCCCCTTTATCTCCATTGTTGCGAGAAGATGTTCAAGCGGTGGTTCGGATACTCGTCCACCCATGCTTGTGAGGCTGACTTCGACTCTTGGGCTCAACGAATTAGACTGTATTGCCTTGGAAAGGAAAATGGTGTCAACATTCTCAAATCCATTGATGAAGGACCATATCGAGTTGAGGCGACTAGAGACATACTTGATACTAATGCGAGATGGTACTCTGTTTTACGGAATGGAGACCTAAGATGTATGATGAGCTTGATGATAAGGATAAAAAGAGATTTGATGCAGATATCGGGGCTTCAAACATTGTTCTTCAAGGTCTTCCTAAAGACATCTACAAGCTGATCAATCATAACACAGATGCTAAGGCGGTTTGGGACAATGTTAAGATGCTTCTCTCGGGTTACGAATTAACTATGGAAGGCAGAGAATCCCAACTCTATGGCCAATTTGAGCATTTCAAGATGAAACCGGATGAGAGTGTCTATGAGTACTATGTGAGATTTCATAAGTTAGTTAATGACATGAGGAACATCGGAATGACTATGCCTAACATTCAGTTGAACTCAAAATTTGTGAACAACATGAATCCCGAATGGCACAAGTTTGTTACCTTTGTGAAGCTCACTAAAGGATTGAAGAATACAAACTATGAGCAACTCTATGCCTTCCTCCTTGAGAATGAGAGACATGCTATGTTTGAAAAATTAATTCTCAATCAGTTCAAAACCAACGAGGGAGAGACAAGCTCGTCTAATGACTCTCTGACTTTCTACTCAAACATAGGAATCACAACCAAAGCATCACAAGTCATACCCTTGGGTAATGGTAATCACAAACTCATTCGATCCTATGTACAAACAAGGCGATCTTTGATACTCCGCGTGGGTAGCTTCATTAATCAACTAGCTCTTCTCATTCGTCAAAACATGAATACTCTCCCACAAACCAACAACAACCTCAGAGCTGCATCTAACCCACACAATCAAGCCACTATTAAAGATGGAAGGATCGTGGTGCAACGATTCAGGAAAGAGCAGTATGATCGAGGGGCGAGGTGGAGCTGGGAGAGGTTATGTTGGAAACGAGAATCGAGGAAGGAATGGTAACCAAGGTCAAACTAAGCTCATCAAATGTTATAAGTGTGGTGGAGAGGGACACATTGCAAGGAACTGTACATCTCCAAAGCGCCCACGAGAATCTTGATTACTTGAGAGAAGATCTTTGGCGGCTCAAGCTCGGGACAATGGTGCTACTTTGAATGAAGAGGAATTGCTGTTTCTTCTTTGAGGGCAATGCCAAGACCTATGATGCGGATGTGGATGGCGGCCTATTAGGAGATAGGTCACAATCATCGAATGCCTTTCAAGTCGTATTGTGATGCATCGACTCGATGTGGATGATGGACCTATAGCACACACAATTTTTATGGCTAGCATTTCTCCAATGGTTTCTCCCAAGGTCTCCTCTTCATCACTAGCTTGGGCCATCCATGACAAGCTCATCTCGAGGTATTAAAACTATCGATGATCTTGATGTGCACGGATGCATGACAAAGTACAATCAGCTGAAACTATTGAATCAAATATTGAAAATATGGGTAATATCAATATTGTCCCATATGATCAATCCGTGAAACAAAGTGAAAGTGAAGTTGTACCAAGTGATGCATCTTCTGCAATCAACAATGACTATGTTTTTGATGAATACCTTTGCATGTGCCTTGATGATTCCATTATTTACGAACTAAATGCCTATAAAGAACAAGTTTCTATTTATGAACAACGTGCTAAGTTTGAGTTGACCACTCGTGGCGAGGAAATGGATAACCAAGTAAGTACAGTAATTAGAAAAGTAAGTTTAGAGAAGAAGTATTGAAACAAGAATTAAATTCCTTGCAAGAAAAACTTTCTAAAACATCTAAACAAAAACAAGAACTTCAAGAAAATGTGAAAATGCTTAAGCAAGAATTTAATGCAAAGGAATCAAAACTCTTGAGAGATTTTTCTAATCTGAAAACTTTGAAAAACAAACTTGAGAACAAGTTGTACATACAAGGAAACACCATTGAATTTGCTCACATGGTCACAAAACATCGAGTCTTAAGCGATAAGCATAGCATTCCCCTTGTTGAGGAACCGAATCGAGAGGTAATTAAAAAGGCTAGAAATGCTCATAAGGTGCTTTATGATGGTAATGAAATTCTTAAGCCTAGGCGGAAACCTAGTTGCGTTGAGTGCACTGAGGAAGATAAGAAATCAGATGAAGTCACTAGGGAAAGGATGAACAAAAAACTAGATGACCGAAATGCAAAGAGAAAAAGATTATTATCACTCCCCATGACTACAAGAAGGAAAGCTGGATTTCCTTGAACATGTTTAAGCCTCAAACATTGTTGACCCCGAACAAGTGTTACGGAAAAAGGATATGGACTTGCAAAAGTGAAAATCTTGTTGAAAAAATCCCCTTGTAGGAAATTCCTAAAGCGTGAGTATCCTCCAAATCCACCAATGCATTTAGTTCCTAGAACTATTGCCACTAAAAGCAAGACCTTAATCAGTCAATATGTTATTCTTCAACTATTTGTTGATTTTGAGAAAACTTGTAAGAAAAGGATCACACCTGGGATAGCTGAAGGGAAAGGGGTTTTGAGCAAATGAAAGAATGTTATTTAGCTGAGGTCATGCCTTTCTTTAAACAACTAAAAGATCATTTTGAGAGTCTTAAAAGGGGATAAAATCAGATATTAAAGAAATGGAAAAGGAATTTGATGCAATGGTAGTTGAAGTTAGTGATTATGGGCGTGCACTAAAATATAATGAGATTGAGAGGAAGAACTTGCATACCTTAAATGAGACTCTTATTCCTGAATGTGTTGCTCAAGATATCTTTTTCCTTTGCTTCAAATTGCTCTATTAATGCTTCCAAATTTCATGAACTATCTGTGGCCATGAAAGTCTCCCATGATCGTGTCATTGAGCTTGAAAAAACTAATTCTAAACTAAGCGAGAAAATTGAACTGGATGATCACGACAATTTGGTTAAACATTTTTCTAAACTGAAAGTTGAGCATTTTAATTTACAACTAAAATATCAACATCTTAAAGAAAATGTTAAAACTTCAAATATCAAGACATCTCGGATGCTCGAGTTTGATCGGTTTTCAAATTAACAAGCGTGATGAACGATTCAAGCTCGCAACACGATCGAGAAAGTTGAAAGCCCAAATCTCTCAATTAAAGGGTCAAGCGAACAATATGAGGCAGGCTCCCAAATACCTTCTCCTTTAGATTCTCAGAATTCTCAAACTTTTCATCTTCAAAACTTAGTTGATGCCTTACAAAAGGAAAGCGAGAGTTTTCTAGAAGAAAATGAAAAAGTTAAGCGACATTTTAAAGAGTTATATGATTCAATAAAAGTCACCCGTGACCAAAACAACGAAAAATAACGTCTTTACAAAAGGAAATTGAGAATCTAAGAAGTCGGGAAATGGGAAGCGCCACTTGTTTTCAATAAGAATGTTGTCTCAAAGTCACCCTTAGATTGCAAATACACTTGTGATTAAATATATTCCTCCTCATCTTAGGAATAATGAACATGCTTTTCATGAATCCTGTGCTCACCTTAAGGATAGTCTAGAATGTCTCAGTGAGATTGTCGAAGAGGATTTCATTAACAAACCTCTTGATAGTGAAATTAGGTTTGCTTGCCTCGGGCCAAAGCGATCTCAAGAGTTGCTAGAATGTGTAATTGCCACATGCCCATAATCCTTAACCTTAGGTGAAAAGGCAAAGGCTGTGATGCCTTGTTCTATGCCTAGTGCCAAGCGAGAAATCCGTTCTATGCGATCTTAAAAAGGAAACACTAATGTGCCTTCAAGTAGTTCGATTCGGATATGTTAGTGCTAAGAAAGTGAACTTTAGTGTGCACGCAAAAGCTCAAATCACGTCTTAAAGTATACACTAATGTGCCTTCTAGTACTTGAGATCCTTGCACATCAAGTTCAGGAATGCAAAAATTAGATCAACCAACTAATGTTCCCATTCCCTCTACAGGAGTAATGTCGGTGACTTTAAAGCGGCGGTCAAAGTCTCAAGAATATACAAGGAATGATAGGACCTTGCAAGCTAAGAATGTGCATTGGAAGAGAGTAGAAGACCAATCTAGGAACTTTAGGCTTGAGTTGAATAAAGCGAATCGTGTTGATTCTAGTATTAGCCTTAAATCTTGTAATTAATTGAATTACGATACTATCAAACCTTGTAATGATTGCATGCTTGAATTCATTTGCTAATCATGAATGTGGTGTGAATGCTTTGTCTAATCTTTGTCAAATGCCAGATTAAAATTGCTAATGCTAATAATCGTGCAAATAAGGCAAAAGGCAAAAGCGAAAATTGTTAGAAAGCGGTGGAAACCCACGGGAAGAACTTTTATAAAGATAGGTTATTATTGGATACCTTTTGGCCATAAGAATAATCAGTTTTGTTCTCACACTGCTAAGATTATGCCCACTAGAAAATGGATGCCTCCTGGTAGAACTATTCCCTTAAGAAGTAAACATACTTTGAATAGGTCAAATCTGAACACCGACATTGCATCTATTCCCAATGATTCCATTGCTTCTACTTCGATATGGATGTTTCTGATTACGATGTGGGTGTTCCTATCACTGTTACTAACCAAGTGGAACCCATTCTTGCATGGGGATCCCAATTATCGATTATCCATTTTATGCGTGTTCAAGCTGCGGTCGTTCAAATCGATTACGTGGTACACGGACTCGGTACATTCCAAGCATATATTTGGCTGGAGACCGGTCGCGGCTCATGAACTTCGTGAGCAAGTTCATCGGGGCTGTTAGATTTGGTAATGATCATTTCGGTGCTATTATGGGTTATGGAGATTATGTTGTTGGTGATAGTGTCATCTCGAGAGTCTACTATGTTGAAGGGTTGGGTCATAATCTGTTCTCTGTTGGTCAATTCGTGACTCGATCTAGAAGTTGCCTTCAGAAAACATACTTGCTTTGTTAGAGATCTTAATGGTAAGGAACTGTTAAAAGGAACTCGTGGGTCAAACCTTTACACCATCTCTATCGATGACATGATGAGGGCTTCTCCAATTTGCTTGTTATCAAAGGCTTCAAAAACAAAGTCATGGTTATGGCACCGTCGTCTCAATCACTTGAACTTCGGCACCATCAATGATCTTTCGAGAAGGACTTAGTTGTAGGTTTACCTAGACTAAAGTATGAAAAGGATCATCTTTGTTGTCAATTGGGAAAAAGCAAGAAATATGCCCATAAACCCAAACCTACTAACTCTGTCACGGAAGTTCTTCATATGATTCATATGGATTTATGTGGACCAATGAGGTCTGAGAATATCTTTGGGAAGAAATATGTGTTAGTTGTGGTTGATGATTACTCTAGATTCACGTGGGTCAAGTTCTTAAGGACAAAGGATGAAACTCACGATATCATCATCAAACTCATCAAGCAGTGCGAGGTTCGACTTAACAAAACCGTCGAGAATTATCGAGCGGACAATGGGCGAGTTTGTCAACAAAAAACTTAATGAATTCTATGAAAGCGTTGGAATCAGTCATCAAAGAAGTGTTTCACGAACTCCTCAACAGAGCGGTGTAGTTGAAGGCGAAATCGGACTCTGGCTGAAGCCGCTAGAACAATGTTGATTTACTCAAAGGTTCCAATGTTTCTCTGAAGCAATTGCCCTTGCATGCTATACACAACATCGTTCCCTAATCCACACCGTACATGGAAAAACTCCATATGAACTTGTCCACGACAGAAAACCTAATCTCTCTTTCCTTCGTGTGTTTGGTGCATTGTGCTATCCAACTAATGAGGGTCAAGACTTAGGAAACTTAAGGGCTAAAGTGACATTGGAGTATTTGTAGGATCGCACCAAACAAAAGGGATACGAATCTATAACAAAAGAACCGAAATATCATGGAAACCATTCACGTTACGTTTGATGGTGACCGGTCAAATGGCTCTGGACAATCCATTCGGGACCCGCACTTCAAGACAGTCCCATTGGTTCATCTCTTGTTCCAAACTCTACTCAAGAAACTCCATATGTACCTCCATCGGAAGATGATTTAAAGAAATTGTTTGATCCTATGTTTGATGAACTGTATGATTCAAACACTAATGAGGTGATGATTCCCAGCGAGAGGATGCTCATATTCTGTGAATGAAGTCAATCCTTGATCTCAATATCTTTAAGTCAAGAAGCACCTGCTGCTGATCCTTGAGTCTCATCAACAAATCATCATTCTTCAAATCTACATCATGGAAATGTTTACGCATCAATGATGAAGTTAATCCCTTTGCTACTCCTGAGGATGATCCATTTGAAAACATATTTGCTACTCGAATCATCATCGAGAACCATCTTCTTGAGGAGACATCGACTCAGCTACCTCGGTTCCTCAACAACTGCCACATGAACACCTTAGAAAATGGACTCACGATCATCCATTAGACAACATCATTGGAAATCCCTCTCGTCTGTATCAACAGGAAACAACTTGCAATCGATGCCTTATGGTGTTTCTTCAACTCCGTACTTTCTAAGATCGAACCAAAAGATGTTAAAACCGCCATGAATGAAGGCAATTTGGTTCAATGCCATACAAGAAGAAATTCATGAGTTTGATCGACTTGATGTATGGGAGTTAGTACTGCTCGAGTGTGCTATGATTATAGATCTCAAATGGATCTTCAAAGTAAAACTTGATGAGCATGGTGATGTGTTGAAGAACAAGGCTCGTTTAGTTGCTAAAGGATATCGTCAAGAGGAGGGTATAGACTTTGAAGAATCTTTTGCTCTGTTGCTTTCGAATCGAGGCAATCAGAATCTTTACGGCTAATGCTGCTAGTAAGAACATGGTAGTGTATCGGATGGATGTGAAGGCGGCATTTACGAGCGGAGATCTTAAAGAAGTCGTCTCGTCGGCCAACTGAAGGATTTGTGAATCAAGAGCATCCTACTCACGTTTATCGTCCGAAGAAGGCTCTCTACGGTTTAAAGCAAGCACCAAGGGCATGGTATGATACCTTTGTCAAAGTTTCTTCTATCATCGGATTGATAAGGAGCGATTGATCCTACATTGTTCACCAGGAAGTCGGGCAAACATTTAACTCATGTTCAAATTTATGTTGATGATATTATTTTTGCCTCGGCTGACCCAATGGAATGTGATCGTTTTTCTAATGAAATGAGTTCTAAGTTTCAAATGTCAATGATGGGACAAATGTCATTTTTCTTGGGATTACAAATTTCACAAAGTCAGGAGGCATTTTTATAAATCAATCTAAATATGCTAATGAGATTTTAAAGAAATTTGGATTTGATTCATGTGACCCTGTTGACACTCCCATGATTGATCGAACCAAACTAGATGAGGACCACTCGGGGATCATGATTGACCAAACGAAATATCGTAGTATGATTGGATCCACGATGTACCTCACGACTAGTAGACCGGACATCTTGTTATTTGTTTGCATGTGTGCTAGATACCGGGCTAAGCCTACTAAAAAGCACCTTGAAGCGGTTAAGCGGGTCTTTCGGTATCTCCAAGGAACCATCAATATGGGACTATGGTACCCGAAGGACAGCGGTATGTCACTAACGGCCTATCAGATCTTGATCATGCGGGTTGTCAAGATACCGTCGAAGTACATCACGGAGGTGCTTTCGGTTTTTGGGTGATAAGCTTGTGGTGGTCTTCAAAGAAGCAAATGAGTACTTCTATATCCTCCACAGAGGCTGAATACATAGCCATGTCATCTTGTTGTGCTCAAATACTATAGATGAGATCTCAATTATCGACTATGGCTTTGAATTCAACAAAATCCCTACATCTTTGTGATAATAAAAGTACTATTGCTCTCTCATGCAACAACGTTCAACACTCAAGAGCAAAGCATATCGACATTGACATCATTTCATCGGGAACAAGTGGAAAAAGGTGTGGTGGAACTATATTTTGTGAGATCGAATATCGGTTAGCGGACATCTTCACCAAAGCTCTTCCAAGAGAACGTTTTGAGTTTATTCTTCCACGTCTTGGCTTGAAAAGCCTTCAACAATACTCTCAAGCGTCTTGGGAGGAAGGCGAGGAGTAAAGGTCTATCTTCATCTATCTCTTGTATATATCTTATTGAAAAACAAAATACAAAATTATAAAACCTTCAAAATCCATAAAAATCGAAAAATTGAAAAATCTTCAAAAATATTGTCTTTTTGTCATACGTTTTCTCGGTTCGATAATATCTACGGTCTTTGTGCTGTCATTCAAAGAATGACACGGGACTTTAGATGTTGTTGAATTCTTAAAAAAAAAAAAAAAAATATTTTTGGGAGAAAAGAAAACAATGGTTTATTGTCATTTTAGGCAATAACCGGTTTTAAAAGAAAGAAACGAGCCATGTTTTACCATGTTTTCAAATTCCATGCTCGATTCTATAACATTTATCTGCAGAAAACTAAATGCTTTGAAAAATAACTCGGTCTCTATTTTTGATAATCATCGGGACTTATTTGTCAAAATCTCTATCTCTCAATCAACAACCTATGTCATTGATTGAGGGAGAATGATTTCAATTAAATTAAAAGTTATTTGGCATTAAATTGTTTTCAAAAGATGTACATGCATGTTTAACCAATGGAGTTTAAAATCTCAACATCGATCCTTATCGGTTAAAACGCTTTCATAATCAAGTCACAATTCTCCTTAAAAGCTTTCAAAATCAATTTAAATCTATAAGAGATCACAAATCTCAAATGATTTGAATAATTGTGATCGGGGAGAATTGTGATTTAAATAGGATTTAAGCGATAATTGATAAATGGTTTTTAAGTGATTAGCATGTTTGCCTCCCGTAAGTGACAAGCGATTTCAAATTTTCCATGCACATGTTGAGGGGAGCATCTATCTTAAACCTATGATTTGAAACGTGATCATTTATCTCAATGTGAAGGTTCCCTCTAGTATGTGCAAAACTCTTTTCAAACCTCGAGGCACATATTGAGGGGAGCAAAATCATGAAAACCTCATCCTTCCCCAAAATGCTTTATCTACTTGATTGATTTGGGAAGTGATTTTGATATCTTTTAGAAAATGGTAATCAAAGAAGTTAATTCTTTCTCTTGCCTCCGTGTGCAAAACATTTTCAAATACTTGATGCACATGTTGAGGGAGTTCTTTCTAAAAATATCAAAAACAATTCAGGTACAAAATGCTTTGATAATATATCACAAGTATGCGGATTGATTTTCAAATGGTTTTCAATTGGTTCCAATGGCGGATGAACAATACCAAATAGACCGACCAACTTTACTTTATGTATGGTGATATAAGGATGATAAGGTTAGGTATTGTTCCCATGATCCGCCGAGCAGGAGGGATCTACCCATGGACTATCCACTAGTTAGTGTAGAGTTCTTAGGTATGATGATAAAAGGAGAAAAATGAGATATGGGAAGAGTCGGACTAAGGCTGAGCTAATCTTTGGAATAAACCCAACAAGGTTCTAGCTATGAAGTCTCGGTAAGCAATGAAGGGGTTGAAGAATTAAAAAGAATTGAATGAGAAAAGGGTGAAAACAAATAGCCCTCCATTTATTCAACCTTAGAGGCAGGGTTCAATTCATATGCTACTGATGGTAACATCGGTATTGAAGACAAGACGTCATGGACCCAGTGGCGCACTGCACTTCAACTTCCCAAACCACTCAAGTTCCTCTTAAAAGGACTTGTTTCATTCTCACGGGGAACCGACATTATCTATCGACTTTCTCTTAGAGATTGTTGATATTGAAGAAGGAGACCCTCTCCCTAGTCTCGATATAGGATCCAAAATATGCACAAATTGAGTCTAGAGCCACGAGATCATCAATAAATCTCATTAGGACACTTTCAATGAAGACTCTCTGTTTCACACAATGTGGAAAGAGATTATATCTTGAGTCCTACGCATTATCCTTGTGGTATTGCGGAACATCGAGTGATGTGTTTACATATTCACAATGAAGATGGAAAGCCTTACGGAGCCAACATCTAACAAGCTCTGGTAGGTGGCATGTGAGATCTATTATCTGAGATCAACCATGTGACAAGCTGAGCGAAACAATGGGGCGATTCAATCTTTTGAATCAATCACGGTTCAGGTTATGGATTGTGCGGATACCTTTGAAAATCCGGTCTTTGTGCTTTAAAACTCTTTTCATTAGCACGTCGACCGTGTACTAATTTTCAAATCAAAAGGTGTTTTATGATTGATAATTGATTTTCATTAAAACCTTCGTGATATTGCAAAAACAATTTCTATTGAGCAATACACGATTGTTTTTCAAATATCTTTTCATCAATCGGTGGACTCAAATTATTTGGTTCACTCACTCCGTGTTGTCTTCTTTGAGATGTTCGGTTTGAGAACGGCTAGAGCATTGCGAAACCTGTCAAGAAATTCTTGAATTATACGATCACGAGGCGTGCTACTTGCTTGATCAGCGAGGAACCGTGGGCGTGTACCTCAATTCAGCGAAAGTGATCAAAGACACTTTAGATGCGATTTATGCTAGCTTGTTGTATGCGAGTACACCCGGCGTTTGCGGTAATTGTTCGAATGAAGCGGTCAATACATAGCCGCATGCTCACTTAACACATTCATCTCAAAAGAAATCATGATTAGTGCATCAATGACTCGGATATTTTCACTCCATGCTTACGCTCTGGCTGCGCCAATATCATGAATCAACAAATGCTTCGCTACTCGATGAGAAGATATCATGATCCGGAATGTGAGCATGTCGGTCCTAAAGTCACAACATCACATAATACCAACACCACAATGGATGTATCGAGAGATTTTTTTATGGTGATGATCTCAAATGATGGCTCAAAATTATTATCACGTGGATCAATAAAAGACCTCCACTTGAAGTAACCAAACATGCAATGTGAAGAATCAATGACTACGAGCTTAGGAACAAAGGACTACATCAAGAATGCAAGAACAATTGTTAATGTCATATCTGTTTGTATTCAATGTAATTTTAGTGCATGATTGAGGTGACCTCCCTTAGGGGAGATTGTTAGGAATTAGAAATTCCGGTTATTAAAGAGTCGGTCACCTCAAGTATATGTAATCGTTAGAGCTTCGTAGTCATAGTAATAGTTAGTTAAGTAGTATTTAGTTAAGTAACACCGTGGAGGACGGACGGGTCTTTACCCTTTGTATGCACGATCCACGGCCGATGTGTGGCGATTATGTAAGACTATAAATACTCTCTACCTCCCAAGGTAGAGAGTTGGAGCTCATAATAATATCTTTCACTTTCTCTCACTAAGTTCCCTAAACCTCTAACTTTCTCTCTCTAGAATTCCATCTATATTCTACCTTGTGTTAATGTTATGATGTGTATGTGAAAAGTTATATCTTACAGGGAATCATCAATTCTATGTTACGCGTAAACTTGAGGATTTGGTTTTGAATGCTCTATATAGAAACTTAGGTTTGTGATAAACAGATTAGGTCCATGTCCATTTGGTTTGGTTTAAAGTAAACTTTGAATAGTTGTGATTGACTGTATGTTTATAAACAACATTTGAAACTCTTTGATTTTGTTTGTAAGTCAACAATTTCTTTAAGATAGTCATCTATTTGTTTCCTTGAATGCTTTTTTGTATGCCGCAAAAACTTTTTTGACAAGTTAATAACAACTTCGGACTTGGGTTTTGAGTTTCGAAGTGAGCGTTAAGTTGTTGTTTATGATCATATTCCGATTGTTCTATTTGAGACAACAAGCATTCTTTGATGCAAGCGAGATCACATATACATTTTTTCCAAAAGATTTTTCATTTTGATGCGATTTAGCAAATCACGACTTCAAAACCTTTTTCACGTTTTTCTTGTGTTTGAAAAAATGTTGAGTTGAAATTTTAAGCATTCATTATCCTTAGTCGGCGGTGCATTTTTATCCTTTAATTCTTGTGATGTCGAGGCATTTTTCCATTCAAGATTTTTTGGTCGTAAGTAAGGTCATGAGCTCAATATGGATTAGACAAAAGTTTAAAAGCTTGTTCAAGCGTAGTCTCAACATGATCATTATTTAGATCCTCAAATATAACCCGGAGTCAACAGTTATCAGTATTAACCGTAAGGTCATTATTGATGCGTCAAATATATCTGAATCTTTTGATTGTATATGGAATGAAATGTAAGCGGCTCATGTTGAACACTCGATCCTTGTGGGATCTGAGATGATGGTGGAGATATCAGGATCAATAATGAATATAGTTTTGATCGGTTACTGAGATCAGCGTGGATTGTCGCCACGGGCTGTATCACTCATATTGATGATTATCAAACATCATTGCCGTACACGAACAAAATGGGTTGTTGAACGACTGGCAATCGTTAGTGGAAGTTGCAAGAGCGTGTTGATAAATGCAAAACTTCGGCGGTGCTTGGCAGTGTCAATTTGCTTGCTACCTCCAAAAGCAGTTCAATGATTACTAAGCGCCTCAACAAAACACCATGAGCTTATCCACTTCTTAGTAAAGCCGAATCTGAACACTTTCATGTATTTGGATCCCTTTGTTACCCAAATAATGATCGTGATGACTTTGGTAAAGCTCAAAGCCAAATCGACATAAGGGTCTTTGTTGGTTCTTATAAGAAAATTCTAAAGGATACGGTTGGAATAGATCATACAAGGGAGATTATGGAAGCGATTCATGCTAATTTAGATGAACTTCTGGAAATGGCCACGAGCAAACGGCACGGAACGGACATAACCGTCTAAAACCCTCGAAACCCCATCATCGGTGAACCAGAGCCTCCCCACTTACTGATCAACAAATGTAACTGATATTTGCTCCTACGTTTTAGTGATGATGTTGATCAATGTGCTCGGATGTATCAAATGTTTCCATTTGCTCCAACAGACGATAATAATCCATACACGTACACACGAAACAAGCAACAACTATTGAAGCGCACTCCATTGATTCTACAACAACGGCCGAACAGCATCGATAGCCCGAACTAGGCGATGATCTTGAACCATGATACCCCAACTGCAGATTATGATCCAAATGCATTCTTCACCCTTTGCAAATGAAACTTCCCGCCGATGTTTCGCGGAATCATCTACATGCCATTTGGTCCTCCTCACAAACAGAATGTATATCAACATCAACCCTCCAAATCGTTGGACCAAAAGACCATCCTCTTTAGAACATTATTGGGGCGAAGATCAACGATTAGTAGCTAGACTTAGCATGCCAGGCTGGCTGTGAACATTGCATTTATGCACTTACCGTCTGCCAGATGAATCAAAAAACATTAAGGAAGCCATGACATATGATGGCTGGATTGAATCCATGAAATTCAATGATTTAAACGTCTTGAAGAATGGGCGGATTTGAAAAACCAATTTGGAGTCTATGTTATTGGTCTCAAATGGATTTGGAAAAAAAAAAACTGGATGTTGATGAATGCAGTTCAATAAGTCGTCCTGATGGGTAAGGGTTATAGACAGAAAGGATTGACTACGAGAATCACTTCGCAGGTTGCTTCTGGGAGCAGAGGCTGTCCGGATCTTTACGGCATTGCGGCTCACATGAACATCACGGTCTTTCAATGGACGTCAAAAGCAGCTTTTCTAAATGGAAAACTAAAAGAAAGCGGTCTATGTTAGTCAGGCGAAGGATTTGTTGATCACGAGTTCCTAATCCGTCTAAACGAACAAGGCTCTCGATTAAACAAGCCCCTGGGGCGTGGTATGATAATTTATCATCCTTTCATCTCACCATAATTTACAAAAGTCGGTTGACCCAACACTATTCATACAATATCACGGGGAACACATTTTAATCGTTCAAATTTATGTGGATGACATCATTTTTGGGTCAATACATCTAAAATACTCAAACGCTTTTTCAAAACTTATGAAAAAACATTTTAGAAATGTCCATGATATGTGAACTTACGTTCTTTCTAAAACTGCAAGTTCATAAATCACCAGTGGTATTTTCTGAGTCAGTCCAAATATATAATGAAATTTTAAACAAAAATGGAATGCAAAAGTGTGATACCTATACCACAATGGCACATACCAAACTGGACGCTTATTTGTATGGGAAATTGGTTGACCTATAAATACCAAAGTATTATTGGGTCTCTCCATGTATCTAACGCCGATGGGCAGACAATGTCTTTCTTTGATATCTTTGCTCCCGTTATCGAGTCACTGACCAACTAAAACTCACCTCTCTTGAGGCTAAAAGAATCCTTTGACATCAAAGGAACTTTAATTTGGGAATCTGGTATCCAAGGATTACGGTTTGAACTAATAGCTTTTGGACTCTAATCCAGCGAGGGTTGCTTAGATTCTTGGAAAAATGCTAGAGCTCTACAATTTCTTGGTGATAAATTGGTGTCATGGCAATCGAAGAAGCATGATTATTTTGTCGACTTCTTCAACCCGAAGCGAGAATATGTAGCCATGTTGTGCTCAATTCATTTGGATCACGAACACAACTCAAAGACTATGGTTACGTATTTGACAGAATCCGTCTTGTACTGCCTTGTCGAAGTGCTATTGAATGTGTGTGCAACTCTGTTCAACATTGAGATCCAAGCACATCGATATTTGATATCACTTACAGGCATGTGGAAAGAGTGCCGTTGAATTGTATTTTTGTGGGTGCGAATATCAATGGCGAACTTCTCATCAAAGCCTTAGCTCTGCTTTCGGTTTCTTGAGTTGGTCCACTTAGGATTGGTATGAGGTGTTTGGCTCGAGAGGAAGCTGGATGAACTTACAAAACAATCTTAAGAGTCAAACACCAAAATCTCTATAGTAAATATTTTCAAAAAACAAAAATACAAAATACAAACTTATAAAACTCAAAAATATTCTTCTATCTTGTTCTTTCAACATTGAAGTACAAATCTTCCGTCAACACTTCACTCTTTCAAAATTTCAATATTTTTACGGTTAAGTAAGTGTCGAGGGAAGAAAATAAATATTTTGTTTCATAAAACCTTGTACTTGCATGTTACCCATTACCGGTTGTATCTTTGATAATGGTGGACACGTTTCTTGTTTCTTGACACTCCTCGGACCCAAATTTGTAAAATTTATCTATTTTTCAAAAGTTGAGGGGGTGTGTCGTCAAGTTTCTTTTCAAACTACACCTAAATGCGTAACCAAAGTGGAACTTAGCTATGGATGAAAATGGTTGAGGTGGAGGGACCAAAGTTGTCAAAAGTTTAAACTAATTTTATTAAAAACTCTCCACCTAATTTTCAAAACTCATTAAACTCTTACATTTAATTCTTCAAGCTACTCATTCTTGCGCCTAAGATTCAACCTTCAAATTGCTTTAACTCTAATTTGAAGTGGTTATGATTCTAGGTGATATTCTAAACATAGGTTTTGATTATAAAATCAACGGTTAGATTTTTCCTGGAAGCGATTTCATGTTCATATGCGTATGAACATGCAATCATGTTTTGGTGTTTGTTGTTGAAATGAGTGTGTTAAAACGATGTTATAATCATTCTGAAACTATTTCTAACAACTAAATCCACCCAGAAACATTAACAAATCATTTTCAAAATTAGGGTTTATCGTTATGAATTGGGGTTTTCTATTGAGAAGTGTTTATGTGCAATTAATTCTTGAGAGATGTTCTTATGTTTAATTAACCAAAACCAGTCTTGAATCACACCCAAAAACATGAATTGTGGATAATTGAACTTTAGGGTTTATAACTCGTTGAAATTGGGTATTATGGATTCTTGAGGATTTTTGTGTTAAAACTTGTTGATAACAACTCAATAGGCATATATAACATCCTAGAATGATTATGGTGCAAATCCTATGGTTGGATTTCATTACGTAAAATTCTAATTCTAGGTTTTAAGTACAGCGTGGCTTAACTATCCTACGCGTAGCCATAATTGAATGTGATAACTTGTGTGAATGAAAGAAATTGAATAAAAATGTTAATGAATGTGTTATGATAAACTTATTTCGAGGGTTTTAAGCGTGAAGAATTCAGAATCAAGGTTAAACTGGAACTCTGCGGCAGGATCATTTTAAGCATAGATAGTTTTCGTAAGAGAAATCTTTACGTATAAGGTTCTACACGGGGACTACGCGTATCAGTGAAGGATATGCGTAAACTTGAGTCTTACATAAGGTTCACTCTTACAGTAAACCTTATATAAGCTCCGCATACGTTTACGCATAAGCTCTATGCCAGGGCTCTTTTCCTAAAGCGTAATATTTAAGTGTAGAGGTTCCTACACATAAGCTTATGCTTGCAGCGTATGGTTACTACGTTTCGATAAGCTTGAAACTTTTCGCATAAAGCCTTATTTTAACCATAATTATGAATTGTTACGTACAAACTTGTAAATAAATAAATCATATACACTAAACCAAAATGTCACTAATAAGCTATAATGGTTAATATGTTGTGTAAATGAGTGATAATTTGGACTTTAAAATTCAAAATTAATAAACTCACGAAACTTATCACGACTACTTTGGACTATGGACAAACAAGTATGTTGGACTCGTAACATTCATTAAATATATATTCAATAATTGGACAATAAAATCAACTTTTGACTAGTAATGTCTTTCGATATGTTTGGTTCTTTGGGTTAACTATCTTTAGGATCACAATATTGGACGTTAATGGACGTTAACGCGCAAACGTACTCACAATGGAGATATTTTCCCCACTGGGTTTACAAGATGAAGATGGAAAAAACAATCTCAAAGTGGATTTGATAACTTCACACTCTGAGTCTTGGTGCCATATGTCGTGGACATTCTTAAGACTCATCCTTACAAAACATGCTCACAAACTGCAACAGATACCGGAGATCTATATTCATCGGTTCATTTTGCACAGAGAATTTGATGAATTGAGGATCTTTTGTACGGTGACTCCGTGCAACAACAAAGTCATACATCACATGTTGTGGATTAAGAGTATTCTATATTCGGCCATCGGCTTGCTGATTATGTAGCTACTCGGGAAGAGGCTACTCTCTCAATTCATGGTCAATATTGGCTAGTGAAGGCTGGGATCATCACTAAACATTCTTGATTGATCTAAGAACAACGTTCCTATACATGGAAACATATACATCATGATTGCCAGTAGGTTTGGACTTGATAGTGGTTATGAGCATCCTAAGCTCATGGAACTACAGATATTCTGGGGGATGGTCAACATAATGCATATTGACTTCGCAACTCTGATCAGGGAAGACATGGTATGTATATGAAGCACGGCACCAAGATCCCCTACATCAGATATACCAAGCTGTTGATCCAAAGGATTCTCGGGAATAATCTGGACATTCCCTTGAGACTTGATGACCCCAACCATCCTCCGCGTTGTTTGAGCCTACTCTAAATGTTGTTAGATTCAAAGACTCAACAACAAAGAAACAAGGTCTGATTTTGCTTTGCGCTTATCACTGCGATATTGGAATCTTCAATCCTTTTCGCGTTATCAAAGCAGTGTAGCATCAGGCAAAGTTGGCTTCATTGATGAAAAGTCTTCGCTTTACGAGTCAAGAGGACCAGGAAGGATCACGAGGAAGTGTTACAAACTGGAAGTCCCTAAAGTATCAAAAGAGAAATCCTACTAGGAAAGAAAAGTTCCTTTAAATAGACATCTAATCATCAACAGGCACTTAAATTAGAGGATCAAGACTCTGAGGGATCTGGAGACAGATGAGGAGGTTCACTACCAGAAACTGTTCTGAGATGATCAGAGGACATTAGAAACACCTCCTAATCCTAAATCTAACAAGGGCAAGACTCCAGTTGATGAGCAGGAAAAAGAAGAGAGCTCGGATGAGAGCGAAAGGGCGAGGATAAAAAGACTATAGAAAACAAAATCTCGGGGCTACAACATGTTGCTAAGGAGTTTAATCTTCAAGCGATTCGTGGCCACGGAGGTTCAAGTGGTGGCTCTTAAACAACACGTTCGTCTCGCGGTTAATCCGATAAAGGAATTTTATTTTACCGCCACGAATGAACAACGGCAACAAGAGGATGAAATCTTCGACTTTGAAGAACCAGGAAGAGAGAAGAAGGAGAAGGATGAAAGATACGGATGAAGATATTACTGCTTGAGACAAGGAAAGAAATGCGAAGAGGAAGCTTTCGGCGAAAGAAAAGAGGCTAGGGTTAAAAATTTGAGAACGAAACAAGGCTAAAAGAAGGTGATGATTATCTTTAGATAATCTGAACATAACCATAACAAAACGAGCCTCCAAATTACCCAGAGCCTTCTCATGACTCATCCTCGTCTGACTCATCATCTCACTCATCACCACCACCATCCATGGTACCTCCACGGATCCATCCAGGATGCGTAAAGAAACCAACCGATACTTAGGCATCACGTGCAAAACAAAGATTGTCAAAAGGGTCATGGGAGCAAGTAAGGAAGAAAAACATGGTCCAACAAGACGAATAAGCTTGCGACATAATCAATCTACTTGAATTGTGATAAGCGAGGTTTTAGGAGAAAGGGAACAAATTCAGGTTTCTAAATAGAGATATCAAGGGGAAATGAATGAGAGCGATCAGGAATATGTGACTTACATTGGCGATTTCGAGATTGTCACTCAATGACATTGAAGATATGTACCTAGCCAAGGTACAAGGACGAATGCGACATTTCTCCACAAACATCGAGCTCCGGTACATCAAGTCGTTGCTAATCTTCATCGAAGCATCGTCATCAGCGTGTCGAAGATATTCAACTGCGAGTGGAATCATACCAGAAATGTTAATCTCACAAAACCACAACTGAGCCTTCGATATCAACCTTCTTGCTCGATACACCATCATTAGAAACCATTTGGGGTAGTTTACGCGTGAACTTCACCGAAATTGCTTCATGGCGTGCAAGGAGCTTCACAAGTTTTGTGATCACACTTTAAAGAAGGTTACGGGCGTATTAGCATATTGGTTAAAGGAGATTCATGAAGGCATAGGTTAGAAGAAAGATGGAATTCTGGGAAAAGAGGGATGCGAAGAAGATCATTACAGGATTGATGAAAGGTTGTTTCGTAGGGATCATTCGGACATTGGAGAGTTACGTGGGCGTCAGAGCATATCTCTAACAGCTACCAACGTCGACCCAGAACTCCGGCGTTTTTGAAGGACTCCACGGTACTCCTTGATTTGTTTACATCATTATTATTTGGATGTGTGATTTTTATTTGACAATGGCTTGTGCACACATAACAGTGTACAACCCGTACTTGTAATGAAAGGACCCGGTGGTACGCATCAGTGCCACAATCCTTATAAAAGGAGCGAAAGCTTCTTACACGAGTAAAATTAATCAAAACTTTCACGTTCAAAGTTTTGCTCAAAAGAACAAGTACTTCCCCTTATGATTTTCAAAATCTCAAAAGTTAATATCACTTGTTGAGGGGTATTTGATTTAAACTTGTTCACAATGATTCTTCGTGGAATTCTTCTCACAAAACTCGAAATGGACATATTCGATATCAATATTTCATCAAAAATAACATTTATATGCCATTTTTGAGGGGGAGAAAACTTATATGATAAGAAATATGCTGCGAATTGCTATTGAATCATCGTGCTAAAGACTTAACCAATGAATTGACGAGCTCTTAAATGTTAGTAACTCGAAAATGGGGCCGGGTAATAATTTCAAGCTAGTTCGCTAGTGATGTAAACGTGTCCCATGAAGGACTTGTCCTAGTAGAATGTACCATTCGAGAAACTCTTGGTAGACATGAACCTTGACCGATTGAAACCTCACTCACGAAGGAGTGTTTACAACTTCAAGTTGACCTAGTTAGTGATGTAACGTGTCTCGCGGGAATTGTCTATCTTGAGTTGATCAATTCAAAAGTGTGCGCTCTTATCTCACCATCAGATTCTGTCAAAATACTTAAGCACGTGTGGAGGTATTTCGCAAATACAAAACTCTCACAGTGGTACTAAATGCTTTTATTCATAACCACTTTGAGATATTTTTCATGAAAATAGTTTACGGCAACATAGGTTAGTCATGGAGTTATAAGGTGACTAAGGTTAGGAATAACCGTCCTATGATCCAGGCCGGGAGGGATCTACCAAGGACACACAATAGTTAGAATTTACAAGTCCTTAGGTATGATTATAAAAAGGAGAAAATGAGAATCGGAGAAAGAAGGAGTTGAAGAATTAAAAAGAAAAGTAAAGAAAAGGGTGAAAAAATAGCCCAGTTATTCAACTTAGGCGGACGCCGGGTTCAACTCATATCTACTTGGCTTTCACTAGATGACACCAGTATTGAAGATCAAAGTCATCATAGACCCAGTGACGCATGCACTAAACCTTCTTAGCCACTCAAATTCTCTCAACGAGCTTGTTTCATTCTCACACGGGAACCCTACGTAAACTATCGGCTTCTTTGGTATTGAAGAAGGACCCTCTCCTAGTCTCCTTTCAGGAAAACCAAAGCGCATTATTGAGTCTAGAGCCACGAGATTTATCAAAAGATCTCTTAGGTATACTTGACATTTCATCACATGGTTCAACAATAAGGACACAAGTGATACATTCTAGAGTCCTTCACAGATCTTAGCAATCTGTCGAGAACATTTATGAGGGTTCACAACTGTGATCCTTAGTGATTGAATGGAAACTCACTGCGGGGCTTATCAACAAACGGCGGTGAGGTCACTTACGGTAACTCCTTGTGGGTTACGCTTAGTGTGTCTCAAGCGGTCTACATTCGGTGGGGTGATGCCTCGGTGTACCTCAGCGACTTACGAACAGATGGATTCGGTATATCGTGTTAGCCTTCTTGAGGCATCGATTTCAGGAATGCCTTTGCTAGAATTAGATATATGTCTTCATATATTTGTTGACATTCGAAGTTGAACTTGTGGCTATGGAAATCCCGCTAAGGAGATTCCTTTCAAGAATGAGTCACGAATATGTGGGTCATTACTTGAACTTGTTCAATGTAATGCCAACTATCCATTATGGGATTCGGACGGCTGATTCGCCGACCAAAGGTGAATGAATCAAGACATTCATCGATAGAACAATTGTAATGTCAACTCTTTATGAAAAGATTATAATGATCAATTGGTGTTCGTGGCTAAATGTAGGAATCTACTGCTGCTGATGGATGCTGCGGGAGGAAGAGATGGGTGCTAATTCTCCACATGCTCATACCAACAACATCAAAAGTTCTCTCATAATCAAAGGAATTACAAAGTCATAATAATTCTTCATCTAATCAAAGAATCTACAAAGTTATAAAGACTAGAACTACTTCATCTAGAATTCATTGTCAAATGACGTGTGAGCATGTTGGAGAAAGATATGGAGACGATGGAGCAGCGAGAAGCACTGGCAAGTACGACAACAACATACTATCCGCGGCCACAAAAGAATTAAAGAACTAAAACGAAATCAAAGACGTCAAAGCTGAAAAACTTCAAAGAAACAAGATTCTACCTTTGGAGATTGTTGGAATCAAGGCACTTCTTAACAAGAAAGAAGAATGTCGAGAGGCAAAGCATCTATTACATCAGCACCAACAATGTTTCAATATTACTTAAGTCATTAATTACCAACACTTAGGGGAGATTGTTGGAATCACTCCTAAACTATATTTCAAGTGTTTGTAATCAATATGTATAACTTGCTTAATTAGGCTTTTAAGTTAGTATTTATGGCAAGGCTTATCATGAGAAAACCCATAAGCCTTGATCCAAACCAATAAGGGAAAGGAAGGGCATTGTGCCTAGTTCATTCATATAAATAATCTTGAAAACTCCCATTTGGGAGTTGGCTTGTTGTCCTTTACATTATATCCTACGCATAAACATTCATCATTCTATCGATGTATATTGTGTTTTTAGAGTGTTCATCCGATCTTTCTTACATTATTTCTTATTCATTGATGCTTGTGTTCAAATATGGTGACCTAACAAAACGGATCAAATGATCCATTGCATGTTAGGTCACCACTCTATGTTGTCTCCTGTTTAGTGATGATGATATTGATCGTGCTCTAGATGTATAAATGTTTCGTACTCTGACACGATAATAATCGATACACATTACTAGAACAACACAAGTGGTGAAAAGCCTCAATTGATTCTACTGACAACTGCCGAACAAACCTCATCCGATGCGCTGAACGGTGATGATCTTCGAACCATGAAGTGCTGGCCTGCGATTATGATCCAAATGCGTTCTTCACCTTTTGCAAATGAAGCCTTCCGATGTTGCGGAATCATCTACAAGCCATTTGAATCCTCCTAATCTGCGGGGAATGTATATCAACATCAACCCTCCACACACATGTCGTTGGACCAAAGACCATCCTCTTGTGTGAACATTATTGGGGCCCGAATCAACTGAGTAAATGTAGACAACGCCCGGACTATAGCGGTGAACATGCATTTATGCACTTACCATCTGCCAAGCTTTGAACCCAACGAAGAAACATTAAGAGGAAGCCGCATGACATATGACAATTTGGATTGGATCGCATGAGAAGAACTCAATCGGTTTAAGCACGTCTTGAAGTATGGGGCCGGTTGAAAAACCAACTTGGAGTCTATGTTATTGGTCTCAAAATGGATTTGGAAAAACAAATTAGATACGGTACTGTTTCAGAAATCAAA